>BQNB010131806.1:0-10995 GCA_026074375.1 Tanacetum coccineum | reverse complement strand
CGTTTACCTATTAAACTACGAGCTATAATGAACAGTAAAATACATGGGGTGACCGAGTCTTTTTCTAATATCTAACAACTTATGAAATCATCGTATCACTGTTCGGGCTATCATAATCCATAGGTCATGTAGTAAACCTTTGAGGAGCTAGGACACTTTAAATCATAAATCCAACAACTCGTCAAAATGTCTACCCAAATGAAATCCCCTCACATGAAATTCTCTAGTAACGTTATACGTTATAGTTTAAAAGATAAGATTTTATCTTTTTAAGTTTCTTTAAAAGCTAGTGGATGATAAATTATGTTAAATATATAACATTATTATTTTATAGTGTTTCGATCGACGAATGATAACGACAAATGTGTCGGGCTTTAATAAAATCGAGTCTTATAATATTTGAATATATTTTTATAATTAATATAAAAATATTACACTATATACCTTTAAGAATATGAAAATGACAATATATACCTTTGGTATATATTAATTTACACTTTTAATCCTTTAATTATATTTTAAACATTTAACCCTTAACTTAGAAATATGGCAAAATAAACCCCTGGAGTTTAACTTTAGGATATTTACATTTTCAGCCCCTCTAGTGATAAGTTTCAAGAATTTTACAATATATACCCCTTTGCATGAAACATTTTGCATTTTAAGTCCAAAAACCAAATACTTTGTATTTTTTAAATCCAACTTAGTTTTACATCTTATAGCTTATGAAAAGAGCATATGAGCTTAAAAATCCAAAATGGTCACGTTTTTGTTTAGAAACAATAACCCGATGGGTTAGGGCTTTTAAGATTAGTTTTAATGATTATAAAAGGGATAAGTGAGCTTATAGAAATAGGTTATTAGGTCAGCTTATGGCTTATAGCTTATTAGAGTTCAAAATTAGGGTTTTAGGGTTTTAAGGGCACAGTTTGGTTTAGGAAAACAAAACAAATGGTATTTATGGTTTAAGGCTTAAACGAGTAGCTTATATATGATCCATAAGAGTTTATTAAAGATTTATAACACATTAGGAACTTATAAAACAGATTGAAGACTTACAAAAGCTTAAATGGGTCAAAAATGGGATGTTTTGGGTTCGAACACTTGGATATGATTTCAAGACCTTTCTTCTTTAACCTTGGCTTTCTTCTTAGCTTAGAGTTCCTTCTTAATCCTCCTAGGACATGGCTAGAACTTATTTTGAGTATAGTTTTGAGTTTAAATGGTGGGATGTAAGGGTGTGTTTGTCTTGGCTATTTATAAGGTGCGAAAGGCTTGGTTCCCAAGGGTGGAGTAGTGGCCAAGGGCTGCTAAGGGTGACTAAGATAAGCTAGTAGTGAGTATTAGAAGCTAGGTAAGTAGCCAAAAGAGGTGTAAGGTGGTGGGAGAGGGATTGGAGAGGGCTCGGCCTTTACCATAGGTGGTTGATGATGGTAACTTGGAGGGCAATGGGGTAGTAGGTTACATGGTGGTGATTCATGGAGGTGTTGAGGTGCTTGGTGGTGATGTGGTGGTGAAGTCATGGTAGAGTTAGGGTGGTTGTTTGCTAGTTTAGTCTTAAAACTAGTTAGGGTTGGTTAGGGTTTTGTCTAGGGTTAGGGTTAGGGTTAGGATTAGGGTTTAGTGACAAGCTAGTGTTTAGGATTAGAGGGAAATTAGTGTTTAAATGTTGTGCATGAAAGGCTTGTAAGTTGTGTTTAAGAGGAGGTACGAAATACCTTATAAAAATAGAGGGAAAATGCATGTTTTGAATATCTTGCATAATCGGCTTGTACTTTTAGCTTAAAGAAGTTGTACCATGGTTTTGGAGGCAAAAGATATTTGAATTTCATTTATTGATAACTTGTAAAATTTGCTTATTATCTTTGTACATTTAGTTTAGATGAAAACATTACATGAAATCGGGGTTTTGATATAAACGTTAACGTATAATGTTCGTTTCATAATAAATGTTATGAATGGTACGTTAAATAGATAATATATGGTAAAAATGGAGTTTAAAACATATTGATTGACATATTATAATGTTTACTTAATATAAACGTTCATGAAATTCGCATATGGTGGTTGGGTCGAGCACGTGTTACGTTTGGTTATGTATACGGGTTACGTTATATTATGGATGAAATAAAGCAAAAAAAATATACCTGTGAAAATGGTTGCATCTAATTTAATTGAGGAGAAAGTCTATACTAAGGAAAATTGCATCTAATTTAATAGATGGATAATTACATAGAGGAAAATTATAGGTTGTTATAGTCTCCTAACCTTAAAGAAATCTCGTCCCGAGATTTAGTTGGATGTTAGAGTAATGTTTGGAAATAAATGTGGATACTTGGCACGAATTTGATCTTCACGTTCCCACATGAATTCTAGTCCTCTTTTAGAGTTCCATCTTACTTTAATTATAAGGATACGACTTTGTTTTAGTTGCTTGAATTCTCGATCCATAATTTCTACTGGTTCTTCCACAAAGTTGAGTTTGTCATCGAGCCAAAGCTCTTTCATTGGAATGATGAGAGATTCGTCAGATAGGCATTTCTTTAAATTAGAAACGTGGAAGGTACTGTGGACATTACTGAGTTCTTCAGGAAGCTCAAGTATGTATGCCACTGGGCCTACCCTTTTAAGGATCTTAAATGGTCCAATGTACCGGGGGTTAAGTTTTCCTCGCTTTTTGAATCGGATGACACCTTTTCGAGGTAACACTTTTAACATAACACGATCTTCAACTTGGAATTCCAAAGGCTTTTGCCTTACATTGGCATAACTCCTTTGCCGGTCTCTTGTAGCTTGCAAGTGTTTTTGGATTTGTACTATCTTTTCGGTGGTTTCATGGATTATCTCTGGTCCCGTGAGTTGGACATCTCCAACTTCGGCCCAGCAGACAGGTGATCGACACTTTCTACCATAAAGTGCCTCAAATGGTGCTGCCTTAATACTGGCATGGTAACTGTTATTGTAAGAAAATTCTACCAGTGGTAAGTGTCTCTCCCATCCTTTTCCAAAATCTATAACACATGCTCGAAGCATGTCTTCGAGTGTTTGGATGGTTCTTTCACTTTGTTCGTTAGTCTCGAGATGTTTTTTTTGTATCATGTCATATTGAGTACCTAAAGCATTCTGTATTTATTGCCAGAATCTAGATGTAAAATGACTTTCACGATCTGAGATAATAGATATCGGCACTCCATGCCGTGAAACTATCTCCTTTATATACAACCTTGTAAGGGTTTCTATATTATTTGTTGCTTTGGTGGGGATGAAATGTGCTGATTTGGTAAGGCAATCTACAATGACCAAAATTGTGTCATGTCCGCTTGATGTTTTTGGGTCTAGGCTTTTGTACGAATAGTCCTTCGTTATTCTTTCCATTTCCAAGTAGGGTGTCTCTGGTTGTATCAGTAAGCCGGATGGCTTATGACCATTCTGCTGTAGCTCTAGAGCATGTTTAATACTTGCCAACCATACATTCAGCTGCATGTGATTGCCTTTATGTTAGGCCACCAATAGAGTATCTTTAGATACCGATACATTTTGTTAGAACCTGGGTGGATGGAATATTTCATTTTTGGGATTCATGCATGATTAAGTCCCTCAAATTACCAAAGAGTGGTAACCAACTTTGATTCTTGATACATCGGGTTCCATCAGGACGTACTTCAAATGCTTTGTCCATTCCTTATAGGTTCTCAGCTTTGATGTTTCTCTTCTTGTGATCGCATTGTTTTGGGCTTTATGGATTTGTGGATGGTAAATTTTTATGTGAAGGGTCATGGACTAATGCTTAGCTTGAGTGTTTGCTTCTTTCTTTTCGGCTTAAGGACATCTGCTATAACATTTTGAATTTCCAGGATAGTAACGGAATCTCACAATGTAATTGACATAGCAATTTTAGCCAATGACGTTCGTCTATGTTCAACTCTTTCTGATCAAGGATTTGTTATGTTCAAGTCTTTTATGATCAGTGAAACACAATACACTTTTTTGTTGGCCATACAGTATAGTGTCTTTAAATTTTAAAGCGAACACTACTGCTTCCAATTTAGAGGTTTGTTGTGGTATTAATTTCTTTCATGAGGCTTGAGTTTGTAGGGATGCATAGACATTTAAATTTTTCCTTTGCATTAACACCGCTCCTAAACTTGAGTCGATTGCAAACAGTAAATGACTAAATCATTGTTTCCTTCCAGGTATGGTAATGCTAAGATTGGAGCTTTTCAAAGCTTCTGTTTTAACAGTTGGAAGGCTGACTCTTGGTTTTCTCCCCAGATATACTTCTTGTTTTTCTAGGTTAATTCAGTCAAAGACTTTGCAATCTTCGAGAAATCTTTGATGAATCTCTGATAGTAGCAGGCAAGTCCTAAGAATTAGCGTACTTCTGTGGGTGTAGTAGGAGGTGCCCAATTCTTAACTGCTTTAATCTTGGCAGGGTCAACGTGAATTCCTTGACTGTTAATCACGTGCCTAAGAAATTACAGGATACTGATCCAGAAATCACATTAGGAGAACTTGACATATAATTTCTCCTTTTTGAGTAATTCTAGTATTATTCTCAGGTGATCTGTGTGTTCTTCTTTATTACGGGAGTAGATAAGAATATCATCAATGAACACTATCACAAATTTATCCAGTTATGGTTTACACACATGGTTCATGAGATCTATGAACACAGCAGGCGCGTTAGTTAAACCAAATGGCATTACTTGGAATTCATAGTGTCTGTACCATGTTCTGAAAGTATTCTTGGGAATATCTTCATCCCTGACTCTTAGTTGGTGATAGCCTGATCTTAAGTCAATCTTTGAGTAAGTACTCGAACCTTAAAGTTGGTCGAATAAATCATCGATCCTGGGTAATAGGTAATGATTCTTTACGGTGAGTTTAATCAGCTCCCGATAATTCATACACATTCTGAAAGATCCGTCTTTCTTTTTAACAAATAAGACAGGATCTCCCCAAGGCGAAGTACTCGGTCAGATAAAACCTCGGTCTGCTAACTCTTGTAGTTGGTTTGATACTTCTTGCATTTATGAAGGAGCTAATCTGTGAGGTGCTCGAGCTACTGGTGCCGCTCCTAGAATTAAATCGATTTGGAATTCTACTTGGCGAACTGGATGAAGGCCAGGTAGATTTTCAGGAAAAACATTTGGAAATTCTCTGACTACTAGTATATCTTCCAGTCATTTTTTGTCTGACTTCTTCTCCATTACCTGGGCTACAAAAACTTGATATCCTCTGGATATATATCTTTCGGTCTTAATACAGGATATGAGGCTTAGTCGAGTTTTACTTCGATCACCTCAGATGATCAAAGTTTCACCGTCTAATGGGATGTGGACGACTTTCTCATCATAGATAATTTTAGCATGATACTTAGATAACCAATCCATACCAATGACGACGTCGAAACTACCGAGTTTAATCGGCATGAGATCAATTTCGAAGGGTTGGTTTAACAAAATCAGGGTGCAACCCTGGATAACGGTATTAGTGCCTACTAGGTTTCCATCGGCCATTTCAATGTCGTAGGTGGTATTTAGTGTAATTGGTGGGATATTAAGCATAGAAGCAAGAGATATGGAAACAAAACTTTTATCGGCTCCTGAATCAAATAATACTCTAGCTAGATGTTGGTTTAGAAGGAACGTACCCATGACTACGTTCGGATCTTAGTGAGCGTTCTTGTCCCTCAGCAAGTATGCTCTCCTATAGGCACTATTGTTTGCTTTTGGGCACTGATTTCTGTAATGCCCTTTCTCTTTACAGGCATGACAAGTTACGGATACTGGTTGTAGGTTGCTTCCAGTGGCTGGCCCTTTGTTTCTGCAGTTCCTGATCAAATGACCCACCTTGTTACAAGTTTGACACTTGATAGTGCAAGGTCCTGTGTGATGCAGGGTACATTTCTTACACAGGGGAAGGCTTCCAGTATACCTACTATTTTCAGTTGGGGTGACAGCATAAGCCCTGACGGTTTCTTGCCTTCTATTCTGTTGTTGTTGGTGATCATTGTTGCGGTTGCTATTGTTGTTACGGTTATTCTGGTAGTTGTTGTTGTTGGTGAAGGTTCTTCTATCATCAAACTTTCATTTGTGATCATTGGTTCCTTGCACAGAATTGTGCTTTGTTACCTGATCCATTAACCTATGGGTTATGGTAATGGCTTCATCTAAAGTTTGAGGCCTTGAAGCAGTAACATTTCCTTCAATACTTCTGGGTAATCCCCTTATGAAGACTTCCATGAGTTTCTTAGAATTTGGCACCATAGTTGGGCATAAAACTGCCAATTCCTGGAATCTTCTAACGTAAGTCTTGAGATCATTTCCTTTTATAGTTAGATTGTAAAATTCATCTTCCATTTTCTTAACCACAGTTCGGGACAATACTTCTTTATTAAGAGCTTTTTAAATTCGGACCAGGGAATTTTATAAGCTTCCTCTATTCCAATAGGCTGGGCGAATGAATTCCACCAGGACAAAGCTTTTTTAGTTAGAGTACTAGTAGCAAATTTCACTTTGCAGTCCTCGGCACAGTTGCTACGGGAAAATACCAATTCAGTTCGTTCAAAAACTATAATAGTTGGTTACAAGAGCATCACCCTCTAATGAAGATTAGAGGGGTATTTATAGCTAATAGAAGGAGGTTTTCCTTCCTTATTTTCCTAACTTTACAATACTAGTCCCTAGACTTTGGTTAATATGCTATTTCCTTCTTTAAGCATAATAAACCTTATTACAAACTGTATTATTTATAAAACAAAATAATGTCTAATAAACTAATATATAATAAAACCACTTAATCAGAAAAACTTTTTATAACTAACAATCTCCCCCTAAGGGTCGATTATTCTGGGCGTTCCCTCCTTGGTCCAAGTGGTCTTCCATTAACATACATCTCCCATCTTCTCATTTGATTTTGATACTTCAGTCTTACTTCAATTTCTTCTTCAAACAACTTAAGATACTCCACTTCATCACTTGTAAGTTCTTTTTGCACATAGCCATACTTGACATCATTATTGTAACTCTTTAATCCTTCAAGCACTCTCATCAGTGTTGCATCACAAAACTTATGAATCTCAGAATGTCTCATCACCCTTTTCTCTTTCTTGCTATTCTTGTAAATGATTCCATGCACGGGCTCATAAACAATAGAAAACACTTCATACTCTTCAATTCCTGGAAAAGTCATTGTTGGTGCAGTGAGATTGACCTTCTGTTGATAGCTTTCGATTCCAAGTTGAAAGTCGTGCACTCTTTCCCATATCACTGAACTTCTGATGAATACTGATAAAGACCATAGCAATCCTGTATCAGCATAATCCGGTACCTTGCCATTCATGATCAGCAAATATATGTCTTCAATATCATTCTTATTGAGATTCTTGTAATCTGGCTCGGTAATTGACACTATGCAGTCATTAGCTCTTCTTGCCACTATCTCTGTGATAAACTTATGTTCATGACCCAATTCCCAGTATGTCTTGATAACTTAAACAATCTTTGAATTCAAATAAATCTCTTTCCTTAGGTTCTTTCTAGGGCTCTTTTGTTTCCTTATGAAGAAGATGCTTTTGCATGGGATTCTTCGTGTTCAACACCATATCTTGCATAAAGGCATTAAACTTCAGTACACATTATTAAACCCCATCTGGTAGTTCGTTTCTCTATATCGTCATTCATTAAAGATACCGCAGGAAACTTTATGAAGTTGACAAAACTATGCTTTTTGGGTCTTGAATTTCTTTCTTCAAATACAAAAAGATCTTGATTAATCAGGTTAGTGCTGGTAGATATGGATTTAGTTGACATACTAAGAACAAGAGGTGTAAGATTTCTTGGATGTGGAGAGTCAAGAATTTCCTTTTTACTTTCCCAAACAATATCACTTTGCAAGAAATTCTTCATCTGATCAATGTGATACTGATGTTCATCTCTTGAAGTGCATCTTTGTCTTAGCATCTCATCCGCTATCTTTATTAGCTTAGCTTCATCAATTGTCAATGATATTTCTTCCATATGTTCTTGTGATATTGATTTGTTGGTATCTATCGTCATAAGAAGCATAAGAATCAGTCTAAAAATCAAAATCATCATCATGTTCTTGATTACTGAAGTTGAAAGACCTTGTTCTTTTCATTAACTTGTCCAGAGGATGACTCTCAGATTACATAAGCTTCATACTCCGATGTCTTCTACCTCTTTGCACTATTCTCAACTCAGGATGAGCATCATTCATGAGATCTTCCTGATCTATTAGGCGAACGGCAGAAGGTCTACATGCAGTTTATGGTACCTGAGTTCTCTCAAACTTCTTCTGGAGAGCCAACCATTATTGCTTTATCTTGTCGTTCGCATATGAGGACTCAGCCTTTCATAGCTAAATACAGTAGATATTGTTGTTTTTGGGAAATGAGGCTGTTTTGACTGAGCCGGATGAACATGATGAATATTGTTCCAGACATATAACTTATGACTTGACGCATCAACTTAAGAAGGAATTTTATCGTCAATTGCTTTCTGAATTTGTGAAGAAATTTGAGCCTGAATATTCCCACGTTCTTGTAAAATGGCTTTGTCAACCATTCTTTACATCTCTTCATTAATCTTTTGCCTCTCCAAAATCAACCCTTTCGCGACATACACTGGAACTTGATCTCGAATTTGCTCAGGAACTTGCTTCATAACTTTCTTTGTAACATGATCTTTTATCATAGAGGTTTTAGTCTCAGCCATGGACATCATTGAAGATTCCTCTGCCAAGTTGAATCACTTGAACTTCCTTGGCATGAACCTTTCCCGTAGATGTGCGAACAAGTAACCATAACGTTCCTGTAACTCATGAAAGAAACTTTTGTATCGTTTGAAGCGAGTGGGTTTTGTCTTAAGCAATGATAGAAGACGATTCGTTTTAGTGAACTTAGTGTGGGGTGAACTTGATGAAGGTGTAGTATGAGTAACCGTCAATTCATAGAGTTTCTCGGTATCCGAAGATACGAGATTAGAAAAATTCCTAGGGGATCTAGTTGGTGGGGGATTGGTTGAATCCTAGACTCCTCTTACATCTTCCTTTCTCCCTTCTCTTTAATTCTTACACTTCATTGTTATTTCGTATTCTTCATTCATCAACATTCAACAAGTGGAACAATGTTAGTAATATCCTCCTCATTTTCCTTAGTGATCTCTACCTCTGGACTTGCTTTATCACTAGTAAGCTCCAATGTTTTAGCAACAAACTCCACCTCTGTTTCCTTCATGATCTCTACCTCCTTTTCCTTAGTAATCTCCACCTCCGAACTTTCCTTATCACTCCTGAGCTCTAACCTAGTGCCGGGAATAGTTGTATCATCATTCCTAGGGGGTGAACTATCATCTACAACATTCTCGAATCATTCTACAAAGCTTTTTTTTAATTTCTCTGCAGTTGCCAGTGCTATTGACAGTGCCACTATTTTCTTCTTGCTTCTTAATCTTCAGACTCTTGTGCTCAGCCAAGACTTACTTGTAACGTCTGTCTTGTAACAGCATCTCGTAGCATTTATCTGCTGTTGGCACTTGGAGCTGGTGGTGTAAGGACCGTGTTGATCTCCTCTCCGATAAACGAAAACGAATCACAGTTGATCGTTTTGGAGCACTTAACTCTGCTGCCTCCGTGATAGGATTAGGTGACCTAGGGGTGCTAGTTGTCCTATGTGTTCCCTGGGTAGACTCAGTCGGCTGTAACTGAGTCAGAGGAACATCTTGTCCAAACACCTCTGCATACATCCGATAATGCTCCGTTTGCTTCATTTCTTCAGTGATCATCCAAGCTGGTATCCGCATTCCAACTTTGTTTTTGTTTCTTCCTGAATGAATATTTTCTTCATGATATCATCATCTTGAAGATTGTCGATATTATATGTCTCGAGCACGTCTTGTTATGTCAGGAAGGATAGTAGTATAATATTGATGATGATTCTTTGTATATGTGGATATGGGATTCGAAAGTTGTTGGATGATGAATCGAATCGTTTAATGCCTTCCCAAAGTTAAATCCCAATAATCTACTTGAATGTTATTGACAATGCAATACAACATTTGCATTTCTGCAACGGCGGTTGGTCCCATCCTGTGACACGTGTAGTTAGGACATTTGGAAAATATCGAGACAACGTTTGCCATGGCTTTGCAAAGAGTCCAGATGTCTTAAAGCTTGATTGGCGTCATTCAGCTCTATTGTAAAATCCCATCTTTGTTTGAAGAATGGAAACCATGTCAGAAAATGTTGGTGGCGGCACAAATTGAATTCTGATTGTTATCAAAAGGGTTGCTTGTGGAAGATGAAAGATTGTTCTGAAGTCATCCAGTGTGAGAATAAGTTCTTTCCTATCTAGTATAAACTTGAGCCTATACTTTGATCTGTCTTCCTTTAAAGTATGCCAAAACTGTGCCATATAGATCCATGGTACGGATGATAAAGCTGCAATGTTGAATCGTAATGAATGATTCTTGATGATATTCGTTAGAATCTTGCTTTCTAGTGGGCATTGCACATGTTCCAAATCAACTTTCTTATTAGCATCCATAAGATCATATCGTTTGTTCGGAGGGCACAGTTCATCTAGATGAACATCAGTTGCATGTAGTTGTTATGCCTTGATAATTACTGAAGAATACCAATTTGAGGTGTTAGGAAAACAAAATAATCTCAGTTTGAAACATTTTTATCTTTTTCCACTCTGTCTGTTTTATATGTTCTGGCAATTCTTTTTGAACATATTTTTGATCAGTTTCTTTCCCATGTGCTCGTTCTTGCTTTTTTTAGCACATGCCATACGCTTTATTCTTTTGATTTACTAATTTTTGTGTGTTCTGGCAATTCTTTTTCGAACACACTTTTAATTTGCTTTTTCGCGTATGAATTTAGCTCTCACTTTCTGTTTTTAGAATATCCTTACAAGAAATTCTTTGTGACGTGATACTCTATCAAGAATAATTAAGATTTCTCTTTTGA
>BQNB010131805.1:0-18728 GCA_026074375.1 Tanacetum coccineum | reverse complement strand
AAGCATATTTTTGCCATTTTTGGTCTGTTTTGGGTTTAATTGGGTTATTTTAAGTATAAATGGATATGTGTATTTTACACTTATCATCTACTAGGGCTTGTATTTGTCGTTCCTCATTAATGATCTTAGCCTTGACAAATGCCCAGAACTGTTGAATAAAGGTAGTATAAATGGTTGGATTAACCGTTAACGTATAGTGGACATAACTTGCATTCAGGAAATGAATAATCTCCTCAAACCCATCACTTTCTTCTGGTTTATCCAAAAACGCAACCAAATTGTGGGTTTCAGCAAACTTAGGGTTTGACATTATTTTTGGTTTTGATAATGAATGATAAAATTAAGTTAGGGTTTATGATTAGAGAGTATATCAAGGTGTAAAATCGATCGAATGAGTGATTGAAACCCTTAATCAAAGTATTTATGAAATCACCCTCAACAACATTAACTTGAACTGGCAGCATTAAGTTAAGCCTAACAGTATTAACTAACCCAACAGTAGCAAGTTATGCCTGGTAGCATTAACTTATGCCTAACAGCAGTAAGTGTATGCCTAGCAACATAAACTAATACGGGCAGTAGTAAATTAAGCCTAACAACATTAACTTAAGCTTAGCAGCATTAAGTTTTAAGCTGAGCAGCATTAACTTTAAGACACCAGTATTAACCCTAATTTCTTTCCAAAAAGCATTTCCATCATCAATTTTGATTCTCACATGATCTCTTTCTGTTTTTAATCTCTCAATATCTCTTATTTCTTTTTCTCACCAATTCACTCTATCTGTTTTTATATCGCACAACTCTCTTTCTATTTTTTAGCTCACTATATCTCTCATTTCTTTTTCTTATCAATTCACTCTATCTGTTTTGATATCGCATAACTCTCTTTCTATTTTTTAGCTCACTATATCTCTCATTTCTTTTTCTCATCAATTCACTCTATTTGTTTTTATATCGCAAATCAAGAGCCCTTTTAGATAGTTTGATACAAAATTTCACCATTTCCTTTAGTTTCATTCTGTCCTCCCCGCTTCCAAGTATGTTAACTCTTGAGAGAGGTAGATCATTGGACTGTTTAGATGCATCCTCAAACCTAGTTTGAGATTCTGCACCCCCAATATGGTATCTTGGCACCTAGGACCACTACCTGAATCAGTTCCCTAAGGAAAAGACTCATTAAGTGTTGCAATGGATTGGGTCCTATTTATGTTACCACTGTCCTGCTCTGCTACTAAGCTAGAAGCAGTAGTGGTAGCCCTTTCCATTCTGTCTTCCCACTCCTTAATAATAGTCTTATCAGTTATAAGGGGAATAGGTTCACTCGACTGAGATATCTCAGTGGTCCTTTTGGCTTTCCTAGGTTTTTGAGTCTTTTTGGGTTAAGATAATGATGGAACAGTGATTGGTTCAAGATTAGAGAGTGAAGCAGTTGTGGATGTGTGTTGGGATTCAGTGGGATTTCCTGACCCTTCACCCACTTCTGCTTAATGATACATTCCCTTTCATTCAATCCTAATTAACCTCCCCGCAAACAATACTTCAATGATTAAGTAATCCAATGCTAGTAATCAAAAAATTAAACCTGCTAACATCAAAATCCTTTGTGAGAAGATCTGCAAAATTGTGATCTGTGTGAATCTTGATTACTTGAATCAACTTCTTCTCATAAGAATCTCTGATAAAATGGTGCCTGATCTCTATGTGCTTGGTTTTAGAGTGAAACACTAGATTTTTCATAATACAGATTGTACTTTCATTATCAATGTAAATCTTGGTGTTCATAAAGTTGAACCCATAATCAAGCATTTGATTTTGAACCCATAACACCTATCCACAGTAATTAGCAGTAGCAACATATTCTGCATCAGTTGTTGAGTTGGCAACAATAGTTTGCTTTTTACATTGCTATGAAATTAACCTTTTGCCAAGAAATTTACAACATCCTATTGTGGATTTCTTGTCAAGACTAGCTCCAGCATAATCACTATCTGAAAAAGCTTCCAAGTCAAAGGGTGAATCCCTAGGATACCAAAGGCCCAATTTGGGTTGAACTTTCAAGTATCTAAAGATCCTCTTCACAGCATGAAGATGTGAGACTTTAGGAGTAACTTAGAACCTTGCACAAGCACAAATAACAAACATTATGTCAGGCCTAGAAGCTGTTAAGTACGTCAATGATCCAATCATTGATCTGTATAAGTGAACATCCACATACTCAACTTCTTCATCATTGAGCAATGTCTTGTTAGTCTCAATTGGAGTGCTTGATGTCTTTACAGTGGCAAAATCAAACTTGTTTAATATATTAGCCACATACTTGTCTTGGCTGATGAAGATTCCATTATCTTTCTGCTTCACTTGTAACCTTAAGAAGAAAGTAAGCTCCCTCATAGAACTCATCTGGAATATCTTGTGCATCATCTGCTCAAACTCAACACATAATGACTTCTTTGTAGACCCAAAGATAATATCATCAACATACACCTGTACTAATAAGATATTGTGACAACTATGACTTGAGCATGTTAGTCAAACTATTAGTGTTGACTAATGTATCTGTTGCAATGAATGGGTTATGTGTTATATGTGTTTATACGTGTTTATGTGTGTTGTGTGGGATATGTGAGATTTGATAATCAATCCATTGAGCGTGATTATCTCATTGGGATTGGATTTGTGTTGGATTTTGTAGAGTTCATTTCGTTCACTTTTGGTGATAGGAAATGATTTCGGTGATTGAAGCGGTTTCGCGTTAATTGTGTAAGTAATTATACGTATACATATTTATGTGTTAGTAATATTAGGATGAGATTAGGTTCTAGTAGTAAGGATATGAAAGAAATAAAATTTCTATTTTTGGAATGTTAGGTTTAATTAAAATGAAAACTTAATTATTTTTAAAAGTCTAGTAAATTGCGTTTACGCAAAAAGGTATGCGCAAATAAGCTTAGGTTTTTGTAGAAAATTAAGGTAATGTTACTAATTAAGTAATTAATTAATAAAAAAATAAAAAAAGAGGCCAATCAGCCGGATTTAAGGAAAAGAAAGAAAAAAGGAATTTTAAAAGGAAAACAAATCCTACTCTAATTAAAATTGGTAAAAGATATCTATCCTAAACCTTTTTGTTAACCTTATAAATACCAAAAACCCTTCTCCCCCTTGTTTTTAATTGTCCCATCCGAATTTTATCAAAGGAGGAAGAAGAAAAATATTTTTTTTGAGATCGGTCGAACAAAGAGAAAAGAGGAGAAAAAAATTAGGGTTTTTGCTTTTGGGAAGAAATCAAGCTCTAAGGTAAGTTTTAACTTAATCTTATTAGTTATTAAACTCTTTTAATCATGTATTAATCAATTGGTAGGTTAATTAGGGTTCATTAAATCTTTTAATTAATGGTATATTGTCATGTTTTAATTGATTAGGGTTTAATTAGAAGCTTATGGGTGTAATTGGTTAGACTTAATTCGCGTTAGAATTTGATTTAGATTGGGGTAGAATTTAGGGTTGTGTTGTTTGGCTAATATTTCAAATCGATTCGGTTATTAGCTTTTGTCAAGTTTCTTTTTGCCTATACGTTATCTCATGGAGTTAGTGTCAGAACTTCTGGCCTAGAAGGGTTGTGAGGTCGGGAAGTCATTCAAACTGTTTTGGTTGCAAGAAAGTTGTCAGTGCAAGTAAATAGGGTAGATTTAGGTTAGATTACGAGGTATAAAACCCCCACATAAAATTTGAATTAGGATTATCCCTTCTACATGAGTTTAGTTCTATGTGTCTATTAGAAATCCCCCAAAGGAGAGCTTCTGATTTGGAGTCTAAGTATGGTTTTTAGGTCCAAACTTTTTAGTGTTAAAAGTGTGCAAAAGATTCTGAATTGGATGTTTTGAAGTTTGATTTTCTTTAGGAGTACTTGTTCATGTAATTGGTCTTGGGAATCATGAGGTTGTTAATATAGCTCCATAGCATGAACAAGGTGATTTTTGGTATGGGAATTTATGAGAGGTCAGTAAGTATAGGTTTTGAGTATGTTAAGTCACGTTAAAATTCTACAGTTTTGAACAAATTGTGACTAACTAGTAAACTTGTTAATGAAGTGGTTAAAGTTGGGTACGGTGTTGGGGTGACCCATGGGGTTAATAAAACACTTATCCATCCCTCCTTTGATTGTTATATATGAGTAAAGATTTTGTTTAGTAGCGTGTAACACGAGGGTATTTTGTTGTTTAAATTTGTGATAATTGCGTTTGTGAAGCTTTTTTGTTAGAATCTTTTGGAACGCTAAGCAAAGGTGAGTTTCATGCCCTTTTTTTCATGTTATTTTAGGTGTGAGAATGATTGTTTGTTATCATGTTAAATGTTTTTAAGCTGGCTGTTGGTTTTGTGTATTGGATGTGGGCAGTTCCGTCCATTGTGTTTGCGGATATGATATGTTTCGGTATGTGGATCCAATATGCAAAACGAGGTGTGACGGTGGTAAGACTGCGTGAGCTAATATGAGGCCATGTAGCGCACATATGTAGTTGATATGATTATGGATCGTGGGCATGTTTGTCCCGTTATTGTTATTTTAATTGTTGTCATGAATTATTTGGTAATTACAACAGCTAATTGAAAGTTAATTTTTGGATATTGTTGTATGCGAAACCTATGATTTCTACTCAACTTTATGTTAGACATTGTTAAGCATCTATTTTCGGTGATCCTATGGTGCTAAGATAGAGCGAAGTTGGCTAGCAAAGACCGTAGGGATGCTTGGAGTTGATTTATGCTTTCTGTTTGAATAAAATGCGTTGTTTTGCATGAAACTTGTTTGGATTATGTTTTTGCATGTCATTGATTGACAAGACCTCTTTCTCCATAATAAAGACACCATTAGGTTTTGGGTATTGTTATGACCAATTTGTGTTTTGCTTTGACTTTAGTTTTCATTTTAGTTATTCTATATATAGACTCCATGTGTTGTGATAATAGCTTTCTTGTTTAACGCTCGCGTTTCTGCCTTGGCGAGGATGTGACTGAATTGTTATCAGTGCCTTTGGTTATAGAGAATAGAGGCGTTTGAGCCTAGTTGACTTAGCTTAAGGGTCCCTCATATAGTTGCATTTTAGGGCATAAGTGTTTGTGTAGTCTATTACCGTATGTTCCCGACATTTTCTAAAAGCTTTGAAATTTCATTTTTTTTATTGATAGTCTATTATATAATATGAAATATTTACTTTTTTCATTATGGGGATCTAATAGTATATACCCCTTTGTTATTGTTTTAGTCATGTCTTCCCCTACCCCTAGGAGATATCGTTGGGAGATTGTTTACCTCACTGGATTCGTGAGTGTGTGAACTCAGTTGGTGACTTTTGAGAGAGAAAAGTCAAACCCAAGCGAGGCCCAACATAAGTTTATTTCATTTTCTACCTCGATGCGTTGCTATAATCGAGGATTGCTTTTATATTTTGGGTCACGATGTGACTTCTGTTTCGTTTGGTCGATTAGGATTTTATGGTTCGTTAGATGGATTATCATGTTTGAGTTATATTTGGATTATTATTAAGTGCTATGTGGTAGATGTGTGTTATCATTGAGATGTGTGGTCTTGGAAGTAAGTACACGTGTGAAAAAGGTGCAATTATAATTATGGTCGCGAACATAATTATAAAGGCAACACACACGTGGACTTGTGACTTTGATTGCATTGATCATTGTTGCTTGTATGTATTATGTAAGGATTGTAGTCTGGATAGTTGTTGTAGATGGTAGTGTAGATGTGATGTGAGATCCTGTGAGGATGGTTGTGTGGTTAGAGAATTCCTCTCTTAACCGATTGGGCGATTATATTAGGTTGGGTTGCGTAGATGGTAAGGTTCCCTTTCATCTATCATTTCTGGATACATCGGATACCTGTTGAGTATTGTTTGGTCGCGCAATCTTTATGTTGGTTGTTAGCTCGTTGTTCGTTGAGATATCCAACGCTCGTGTTGGTATTCTAGGGTGTTATCATAGAACTGGTGTTCTATGTTCTTCGTTTATCGTTTTGATTGTTTTCCTTTGTCTAAAGGTGACGATACTTTTTGGTTTGGTTCTAAGACGTTGGGTAATGGAATAGTCCTTATGGTTGTTTGGTTTGTAAGAGTTTCTTGTCGTGTTCGTTTTCAAGTAAATTAATATTCTGGTATTGGAATTCTTAAGGTATTTTGGAGTCTATTTTGCTATCATGATGTTTTTTTGTTGTGAGTCATAAATTCCATTTGAAAGTAAGTTTGTTGTAGTTGATACCATATTGTTTAGGTGTTAAAAACTTCTTTTAAAAATAAATTATATAAATTATATAAATAAAATGCAAACACGTTTTTTTTTCAAAATATTCTTTTGTTTCTTTTATAAAACATATTAAAATAAGTTTATGAAAATTTTTATTTAAATTTATTTTTACACTATAAGACTTATTTGCTTTATTAGACTAAGGTGTTCTATTGTTTTTAAAAGATATGGTAATAAGGTTATGATGGATAGTTTTCCTTGGGTTTAAAATCGGTTTTTGGTACAAAGGTTCTTAGTCTTTTAATTAATGGGTTTGGTATGTGGTTTATTCGTTGGAGGTGTGTTTCTAGTCAAATGTTGATGCGTTTGTTAGGACGGAGGTTCGTTCTTCATGTCGACGTTTCTTTCGGTGTTTTTTCTTTTCTTTTTGGAATCGTGTGATTTTGGGTCCATACCAATTGGTGCATGTGGATGTTTGAAAATTTCCTCACTGGGGTGGTGTAGAAATTGATGTTCGGTCGTAATCTTTCGTGTGGTGCTATTGATGGTAGCAAACGATGGAATTATTCGTAAATCCCATGTTGGAGATTAGAGAGTTCTCGTTTTACTTTTGATTTTAGTCAGCTTAGTTATCGAGAGTGATGATGTAATCATAGGATGAGAAATTGGTTTTTAAGACATAAGGGCTGAGATGGTATGCACGAGAAGGTAGTTAAATGCCTTGGGAATTTGAGTGAGTGCTTAAGGTTCGTGGAGAAAACGAACTAAAGAGGTATACGAGGTCCCGTAGCTAGTTACCAAGGTAAGTTGAGTTGAGATTAATTTGATACTTTGGTAGTATGGGAGCCTCTAAAGTGTTCTAAGGATTTAGTAGGTTTTACCCCTCGTCGTAGATAGTATTTCGTATGGATTTAGTACAAGGAGCGACGCCAATTTAGCGAAGGCTCGTGTCGTTTAATGTCTTTAGAAAGGAATAGCGGTGTGGAATGATTGCAGGGTGAAGGTTGAGGTTGGTTTGAATGGTAACTTGTTGTGGGAATGCATCTGTATTGCGTGGTAGGGAAGAAGGGGGGTAGTTTGGAATGTGCATTGATTATCTTGAGACAGACGTGAGATAGAAAATTCGTATGTGAATGTCACCAAGGAGGGGATGCACCGTGGATGACGTAGTAAGACTGTTATTAGGATGCGGTAATGGAACGTTGAATGTCTTACGGCTATGCTTTTGGTAAACCAATGCACCAGTGGTTTTCAAGAGTTAATGAGTCAGGTATGTGCAGGTCGCTATATAGACAAGTAGTTAACGTATATATACAGACGATATTTTAAACCAACCCAAGTCTAAGGAGGAGTAAGGGTCGCACGTGAAGTGATGTGGGAGTCACTGATAAGAAGAGAAGTGTACGTGAGGTTTTCAACAACATGAAGCAGAGCAAAGAGGAAGCAATCTAGATGTGGAAGGAATATAATGGGTAATGGGCCGATCTTGGCATTGCCAGAAGGAAAGCAGGACTATTTAGTAGTATATTATGAGTGAAGAAGCAATGATTTGAAGTATGTTGAAAAAGGGAGATGTGATTGCTTGTACGTCGTGTCAATTGAAGGTTCTTATGAAGGATTGCATGACTAACGTGGTAGGTTTTGCCTTTCTATAATGCTTAGATGCCCTTAGTGATCGAGAAATGGAGTGTAATCTATACGTATATGAATAGTCTCCCACACACTTTCAACGGAAGGATGAACATGAAGGAAAAGATGATGGATATATGTTATTTAGTGAGTTGATTTCCGAGGCCAAAGTACCATCTGGAAGGCAAATGTAGGATGTTTACGTGGGGTAGGAAGAAGGATTTAGATGAAAGCCAAGAATTGAGTTCGAGATAGAAGTACGATGATCCGATCTAGGTTTGAGAAAGGAGTTGGTGGCATAAGAAGTGTCAAAGCAAAGTACGCGTCAACATCAAGAGTTGCGTGGGATTGGACCACGAGCGTGACAAGGTGTGGTAGAGTGTTCATATTGGTTAGAAAGTTTGGAACCTCCATTTGGAGAGATGTAAAGGACCTTGCGCTATTGAAGAGGCGGGTATACGACAAGTATTTATCACATCATGGAGAGTGATCAATGTTGTTTGTTTTAAGGTTAACTAATCGATGGAACTGAGTCAGGAAGAAGGATAAGCTAGTTGGTAGTAGTATTTAGGTATTTGAAGTGGAAGTTGCTGTATACATGGGTCTTCAGGATAGTTGTACAACCTGAGTTACCCGATAGAAGTGGGACAAAGGTAACTAGATATTTTTGTCAAGTTACCAGTATGAGGTAGTGGATACGATGCCGATTTGGGCTGTTAGTCAATGGACTGACTAAGTCACCCATTCTAGATATGCTTAGGACAAGTATGTGTAGATTTTAGAGGGTAAATCGAATACTCACTTTCGTCGTGAAGATGAGTTTTTCCCAAAGGTGGGGATTATCATTTGTGGTGCTCGGGATGTGCTTCATTTTGAAGCATGGTATGGTAAAGGAATGTAGGTTACCGTTTTTTATAGGGCCGTAACTTAGGAGAGCTGTGAGTTGAATGGATCGATTTTGGTTACAAGAATACAACCAACAAGATAGTGGTAATACAGGAAAGGCTTAGCAGCCAAATTATTGAAAAAAGATTAGCTTGTTAGTAAGTGGGAATACTTTTGTAATTTAATGATGGTAGGTTATTGGGGCGTTGAAAGGTCTCCCTTGGAGAGGTGCTAGTACGTTTGGAAAGAAAGACAGTCTAGAACGAGTTATGTAGGGACCATTTTGAGATTCTTGGAGGATTGGCTATAGTTCGGTTGAAGAATTTATGTCTTTATTAGTGAGTATCAGAAATTGGATTTGGGAGGTGCTTGTGAAAGTTTTAGTAAACCTGAATTTCGAGTGGATTCTTTTGATACATTGAGCTTTGTAACTTCTTATTCTTAATTTATGACAGTTCTTGTTTGAATGAAGTTACGGGGTTAAAGATATAAAAACACGTTGTTACAACAATTAAGGGTTTTGATGAGTTTTCTCGATGACGAGCGAGGTTCATGTAGTGGGATGCTTCTTTTCGTTTGGGGTTGTCGTGTTGCTAATTTGCACCACGTGTGGGGGTAAGCAGAAAGTCCATTTGCAGTTGAATTTAGGATTGTAGGATGTTAGTACGTGATTAAGATGACAAGACTCTTTTTTTGTCTAAAGAATCGTTGATGTTGTGGACTGAGAGGTTATGAGTAAATGCATTTATGATTGCTTCAGTGAAAGTTGTTGGGATTTCGAAGAGTGGTCCTGAGCTAATTTGGGAAACGCGAAGGTTCAAATGAGGTCTAAGGTCTGTCTTGAGTTGTTAGTCGATAGTGCTAATGCCTCGAGTAGTAAATCTTTAGGCACGTGATTTTCTCAAGGTGGGGTTCCTGTGACAACCGTTGGCTTGAGTATTCTGGGTTGGTCAATATTAGTATTGAAACTAAATATTTTGTTCTATAAGTATGTGTTATGTGTATATGTGTTTTATAGTGTTTATATGTGTTTTGTGTGGGGATATGTGAGATTGGATAATTAATCCATGAGAGTGATCGTCTCATTAGGATGGGATTCTGTGTTGGTTTTGTTGGGAAATTCATTTGTTCACCTTTTGGTGACAGGAAATGATTTCAGATGATTGAAGCGGTTTGACGTTAAATTATGTAAGTATTATACGTTACGTATTTATGTGTTAGTTAATATTATGAGAGGATTAGTTTTGGTAGTTAAGGTTAATTAAAAGAATATGAAATTTCTATTCTTTGGAATATTAGGTTTTATAAAATGAAAAGTTAATTATTTTTAAAAGTTAGTAAATTGGCGTTTACGCATAAAAAAGGTATGCGGCAAATAAGCTTAGTTTTTGTAGAAAATAAGTAATGTTAATAATTAAGTAATTAATAAATAAATTAAAAAAATAAAAAATATGATTAAATTAAGGCCATTCGGCCCCGGATAAGGGAAAGAAAGAAAAAAAAAGAGTTTTAAAAGGAAACAAATACTAATTAGACTCTTAAGTGTGGTGAGATAGGTGGATGCATCAAGCCACATGTATGGCAACATAGCGATCCTTTTAGATTTCTAAGACTTTGATGGAGTCTATGTAACTTTTTGAGGAGGAGATATAGAGGAAGAATTTCGGGCAAAGGTGCAAAGGTACCATTAAAACTAATTAACCTTGATTTGATGATGTTACTAATTTGTCAATAGAGGTTAAAGTTCAACTCTTTAGAACTGTATCACTGTTGTGTGACATAATAAGAACTATGTTCTTTTTTACAGACTCTGAATGTTTCTTCGTCCTATCTCCTTAGTTTAAGTGGCCTGATGATATCAGATACTATTCTTAAAATCCTAGCCAGGATAAATGTACAAGGTTTTGATATGAAAAAAACATAGTTCCTAAAGATAGTTTATCTTCTCTAACGTTTACAAAGCTACATCTGTAAGTATCATTCTGCTATGGCATAGATGGCTTGGTCATATAAATTTTAAGAATATTAATAACTTGTCAATAGAAAATCTTGTAAGAGATCTGGCCCTTAAAAAGATTTGAGAATGATCCTAAAAACAGGGGGATGTTTGCCTGTCTTAAAGGCAAGGCATAACGAGCCTCTTGTTAAGACCATGGCCTTAATCCCTTTAATAAGCATTATCTATCGCTATCATATGGTTCTCTTTAGTTCAACTTTTGTTAGTAGTTTAATGCATAAAAGTACTGCTAGTAGTCTCTGATAATTATACGTTGAATTTTCATGGGTTTTCTTTTTTAACAAATCTAAGGGTTAAACAAGTGAGTTCTTTAAATTTTTATCAAAGAAGTAGGAAAACTAGTGATATGAAAGTAAAAAATAATCAAAAGTGATAATGGGACGAGTTTTACAAAACAAATAGTGATGGATGATTTCTATAGGGAAAATAGCTATTAAAAAGAGAATATTGTAGTATGCTAGGACTCTCAGCAATATGGTGTTGCTGAAAGGAAGAATTGGACACTCATTCGAGGCTAGCTAGAACAATGGTTAGCTGACTCTAAGTTATCCTACCAATTTTTGGGAGAAGCAGTTTCTACTACATTGTATGTACAGAATAGGGTCTTAATAATCAGCCCTCATAACAAGACTCCTTATATGAAACACTTTAGAGGTTTTAAACAGCTATAGGCTTCATGAAACCTTTTGGATGTCATGATTACTATTCTCATACCTTAGATAATTTGGGCACAGTTGATGGATAAGAGTTGTTGAAGGTTTCTTTGTTGGTTAATCCTACAGTAGCAAAGCTTTTAGGGTTATACAACACTAGAACCAGAAAAGTTCAGGAAAACTTGTACATTGGGTTCTTAGAGATAAGCCTATGATAGATGGAAATGGTCCTCCAAAGTGGCTGTTTGATCTTGATTCTTACCCAATTAATGAATTATGTACCAGTGGTTGTAGGAACTTTTTCTAATGGACTTTGCAGGTATACAAGGAGTTTTTGAGTCTAGTACATTTTTTATCAGACAAGATCAAGATAATCAAGATTGCATTGTAATGCCAATTTGGAAGGATGCTTCATATTTTGGTGATGCTGCACCAAGAACTGATGCTGATGATGGGTTACAAAGATGAGAATGATGCTACAGAAAAGTCTCATGAAGATAGCAGTCTTAAGGATAATGGCATTGCTGATCAACAACGTTCATACTGCAGACCAGAAATTACTACTGTAGTAGAGAAGTTAGATTCTGCTCGCCCTGAAGTTATATCCTGTCTCTGAAGATTGGTATAGGACCTAGTCATGCATCTGAAGACACACAAGTGGAGGACCAAGAAATTGAATTGGGGAACATTCCACAATCTTATGCAGTACCTACCACTCCTCACACAAGAATTCACAAAGATCACCCGATTGAACATGTGATTGGTGATGTGCAGTCATCTGTTCAAACAAGAAGAATGACAACTTCTTACTCTGAACTAGGATTTCTTAGTGCTATATATGAAGGGAAGTCTCATCAGGACCTTCATACATGTCTTTTTGCTTGTTTCTCCTCTCAGGAAGAACCAAAAAAGGTTTCTAAAGCTCTAGTGATCCAACATGGGTAGAAAAGCAATGCAGGAATGGAACTCTACAGGTTCAAACTGCAAAAGGTCGGGATTCTGTGGATTTACCTAAACGGTCATTAGAGCGATTGGTACAAGTGGGGTATACAGAAATAAGAAAAAGATTGAATGGGAATTATCCATTAGGGAATAAAATAGCCAAGACTTGTTGATCAAGGTAACATACTAAGAAGAGAGCATTAGACTTTGATGAAGTCTTTGCACTTCGTAGTAGAATGAGGGCAAAAGTATTGTTCCTTCGCTTTATGCTTCTTATTGGGAATTTATGGTCTTCAAATGGATGTAAAAGTTTCTTTATTGTATTGTCTGATTAAGGTAGAAGGTCTATGTATGTCAACCTCCAGGTTTTGAAGATCCTGATCATCCTGATAAAGTCTATAAGGTAGTGAAAGCATTATATGGACTGCATCAAGCACCAAGAGCTTGGTATGACACTTTGGCCAATTATCTTTTGTGCAATGGTTTTCAAAGAGGAAAGATTGACCAAACATTATTCATCAAGAGACAAAAGGGACATATCTTGCTTGTTCAAATATATGTGTGTATGACATTATCTTTGGATCTAAAAAGAAGGAGTTATTTAGTGATGAGTTTGATGAGCCGTAATGAAAGATATGTTTCAAATGAAGTTCTATGGAGGGAGGAATTTACCTTCTTTTTGGGTTTACAGGTCCAACAGAAAAAGAAAGGCATTTTTATCAGTCAAGATAAATATGTCAATGAGATTTTGAGAAAGTACAACTACACAGATGTGAAGTCTGCCTCTACTCCAACTGATTGGAAACAGGCCTTTGGGTTCCCAAGATGGAGATGTGTTGATGTTGATGAACATCTTTATAGATCTATGATAGGATCTTTAATGTATCTTACAGCATCTAGGCCAGACATCATGTTTGTAGTCTGTACATGTGCAAGGTTTTAGGTTTCTCCAAAGACATCCCATCTCTTAGCTGTCAAGAGAATCTTTAGATACCTTAAGGAAAACCATCTTTTAGGACTTTGGTATTCTAAATATTCTCCTTGAATTAGTTGCCTTACACTTGACAGTGACTATGCTGGAGCTACCACAAGATAGGAACGTCCAAAAAACTGGAGGTTGTCAGTTTTTTGGGAAATGGGCTAATATTTGGCAATGCAAAAGAAACCAACTGTAGTTGCCACTTCGACAACTTGGCTGAATTGTGGCTGCTGCAAGTTGCTGTGGACAGGTTCTCGGATACAAACCAAACTGTGTGGACTTTGGGTACATTTCATGAATAATGTTATTTATATTGACAATAATATTAATATCTGCATATTTGAAAATCAGTGCCTTCAAACATTCTAAAACCAAAAACTTTACGAGATTAGGCACCATTTTATAAGAGACTGCAATTCTAAAAATGTTGATTCAATTGGCTATAAAAAAAATTGATCTGAATAATTGTTGTGAGCAGATTCTTATTACAATAGGTTTTGTGGATGGTTAGATTTCAGTACGTTGTCTCTCAAGTATTGGAAGCAAAATCCCTAATGACCATTTCTCTTGATTTGTTTTTGTAAAGTTTGTTTGATATGTAGTACTGTTATGTCTTTGTAAAATAATACTGCTTGTTATAATTAGTACTGCTAGTTTTATTAAAAATGTGTGTCAAATGGTTATTATAGTTAGTTACTGCTAGTTCTTTATGTCTCACTGTCTTAATCATGTTAATACCTATTTAATATGCTAAACAAATAAATGGTTAGATATGTTTTTCTTGGTTTTGAGCTAACTCTTTCTAGGATAAGCATATAATTATGTTATTTTGTTCTATAAAGTGTGAAATTGAGTTATCAATGATGCTGTTATTTGAGGGGATGAATGTTGTTTGTTCTTAAAAGTGGTTTGTTTTTTTAACACACAACAAAGGTATCACGTTCACCATGTCTATATAGACATCAAATATTGGACTAGTCCAGAGCACAACGGACTATCTTGGTAAAGGACTTCTCAAATCCATTGATAGCTGATAGTTTACTCAAAACTATATGGTCATCAATGCACCATGTATTTACAATGAAGCATTGGCTAGTCCAAAGCAAACGGCTATTGGTAAAGACTACTCAAATCCGTTAATGGCTAGTAGTTTGCAAAAACTATACTTTGTGTGATTTGTGAGCCAATAAGAATAGAGAAAAATTGGGAGCTTAAAAACCGATAGAGAGATGTGTGGAAAAACGACAGAGTTGCAAGTGAGTTAATAGAATTTAGAGACATTAAATGTGAGCTTAAAAGACACGACATAGAGAGATTGAGTGAAGCTATCTTTTTGATTGAGACACATGTTGGGGTTCTGTACTGCTTTTGGTGGAAAAGTTAATACTGCTAGGCTTATTTTAGTACTGCTAGACCAAATTTGGTACTGCTGGTGCCGTTAGTACTGTTTGAGCCCTTGCAGAACTTTATCCATTAATAAATTGAGCCGTTGAGACTATTTCCGCCAATTACCTTTGATTAGGGTTTGTCCTAATTGGACTTTTGTGATCTTTCTATATTTAATGTTTGATTAATATCACGATAAAAACTCAAATTTCTTAAGTTGTCAAACCATTTCTCTACGTTTTCTCGATATATTCTCAAAATCAACTTTCTCCAGCCTTCATTTTATCTTTAAAAATGATATATCCCACTCGATTACTCACACTTTTTACTTCATGGGCTAATTTGAATTTTTTTTTTTTTGTGACAAGCACAACATGGTAGCATTTTTAGAGAAATCTACAGGAAGTGAAGGGTTTCATCAAGTCATCGATTTCCTAAATCGAAGTCACATTTTCTTATGCACTTCAAAAAGGCTTGTATGTTTATACTTTCTTTTATCAAACAATTTTGGGGGGAAGGGGGTTCTGATGAAGCTTATAATGATGTTAATGGAGAAGTCCAAAATTACTGCTCCATTGTTGGTCTCTCAATAGAACTATCACTGAGAGCTCATTAAGAAGACATCTAAGTTGGTTCGTCATGGATGGTATTACTTCCTTATAACCCAACTCGGAGATTTTTGAGCAGTTGGCACTCATGGGATATCACACAGATTCAGATAAGTTAACTTTTCAAAAGGGTGCTTTTTCACCTCAATGGAGGTTTCTTATCCACACTATTCTTCATTGTCTTAGCCCAAAGAAGACTGCTTGGGAGCAGTTTAGTAGTAAATTGAACTGTGTTATCCTGTTAGTACCAATAGGATGATTATTTTTTCTAGGTTGATTTTTGAGATTATGGTGTCCAAGATTTCAAGCCCCATAGTTTTTTATGTACCCTAGGTTCTTCAAATTTTGCCTAGATTTGCGAGGAAAAACTTCAACAACACTCAAGAACATATCCTGTACCCTCTCTTAGCATCAAAGTTTTTAACAATATGAAGAGGCCTACAAAGGGATATTCAGGCCAAGAAGTTGCTTTATTCCCTACTATGCTAAATGTTTCTGAACCTTCCACTTCACCTTCAAGAATCACATCCTCACCTTCACACTCACCTGAACCTTCAATTGAACACTCACCTGATCATACCACTGCTGCTGTATCATTCCCATCTACAAAACAACCAAAAATAAACCATCACTGTGAGTAAGATAACAAATTTTCCTACACCCAATGAATCACCTCTCCATGCTGTTCACTCACATGGAAGTGCTGAGGGTAGCTTGAAACTAAATGAATTGACGACTTTGGTTACCAAACTATCTGAGAGGGACCTTAGGAGTCTTGGAGGATGTTTGAAGATGACCATGCTAACTTTACTGTGCTGTGTCACCTAAAGATTATTCTAGGATCAAGATGTTAGAGTTAAAGTCAAGGCTGGTGACAGCAAGGAAATGTGCTCGGGTTGTCCTTTTGAAGATGGATGAAGTGATTCTTCAAAAAGGGGAGGGAAATTATCTAATGCGGGGAGGTTCTTAGATTGAAAGCAAGCACTAATAACTAAGTGACTCCTACTTGAAGTCATTTCAAGATCAAGGGAAGCAGTGAGAAGGAAATTTGAAGTCAGTTAATGCTGGTGGAGCAACAAAAGGTAACTGTAGTGAAGTTCCAATGGTTAGTACTGCTGAGGTAAATATTAGTACTGCTGGAAGAACTATTACTTATAGAAGAAGGAGTGAAGAAGACAAGGGAAAAAGAAAAGCAATAATGACAGAGCCTGAGCCCAAGAAAAAGTCTAAGAAAGAGCTTGAACAAGAAAGGTTGAGTTTTGCTGAAGCCATTAGACTGCAAGAACAAATGGATGAAGAACAAAGGGCACAGATTGCAAGGGATGAAGAAATTGCTTTGATGAAGAGGAAAGAGCTCAAAGAGCAAGAGATGAAGAGATAGCAAGACAGCTCTTAGCATTAGATGAAGAAAGAGCTACATCTGAACCTAAGACAACTAAGGATATTGATTGGAATGATCCTTCAGTTCAAAAGTATTGGGATTTGAAGAATAAACCTAAGTCAGAAGCTCAAGCAAGGAAGAACATGATTGTCTACTTGAAGAATCAAAGTAATTACAAGATGAAAGACTTTGAAGGAATGAGCTATGATGAGATTAGGCCAATTTTTGAAAAGGTATGGGATTTCAATCATAACTTTGTGCCTATGGATTTGGAAATTGAAAAGGAAAAGAAGAAGCCTGCTGAGTTTCAAGAAATTGAAGAAGAACAAATTGAGAAAGATACCTCTAAGAAGACTACAGGAAAGAGGAAGAAATATCTTCCTAGAAGAAGAACAAGAAGTACTGCTAAGAAACAAAAGGTGGAACAAGATGATGAGAAAGAAGAACTTAAAAATTATTTAGATATAGTTCCAAGAGAAGATGTTGCAGTAGATGTTGAGTCTCTATCTACAAAGTATCCAATTGTGGATTGGAAGACTTACACTTTGTCAGAAAACTTCATGTATTACAAAATCATCAGAGGAGATGGAAGCTCAAAGAACTACAAGATTCTGAGTGAGATGTTATATGATTTTGATAGACAAGATGTAGTGGAGTTATACAGGCTGGTCAAAGAAAGGTATAGTTCCTCAAAACCAGAAGGATATGATTTAATGCTGTGGGGAGACTTGCATACACTTTTTGAGCCTGATGAGGAGAGTGAAATATGGATGAATCAGAATGAGTATAATCTGATAAGTTGGAGTTTATGTGATTTCTGTGGAGTTCACATTCTGCTGATGCAAAATGGAATTGCCATACATATGCTTACAGAAAAGAAGTATCCTCTAAGTCAAGAAATGATATCAAAGATGCTGAGTAAGAGATTGGAGGTTGATCAAGAGAGCACACAAGCATATGAACTACTAAAGTTCATCAGATCACAAGTGAAGAAGTAGATAAGTGTTTGAAAGAATCATCATCAGAAGACAAGAAGATTTAATCTAGAAGAAACTTGAGATTAGAGGCTAAATCACAAGTTTAGGGGAGGATTGTTGGGAATAAATCTTCATCAAGAGTTAATACTGCCAAGGTATAACTAATAGTACTAATGGAGTTAGTACTGCCAGTACAAACTTAGTACTGCCAGTGTTAGTTAATACTGCTAGAAGAAAAGTTAATACTGTTGATGGTTAATGCTGCTGACTTGGAGATAAGGATGCAAAGAGATAAATATGGAATGTATATCTTATATATTTTAGGAAGATACGTATATGATTATAATTGTAATTGATCCTAAAAGTTCGATAGTTATCTTGTAAAGGACTCCTTGTGGTGTATAAAAGGAGATCCTAGGTTAAGGTTTTATATATACTTAAGAGATAGATATACATCTTAGAGAAAGAACATATAGCTTCAAGGTTGTAACCCTAGTACTAAGTAAGAGTACTCGTATTATTATCATTAATAATATTGAAGCATTTTGTTACATTTTGTGTTTTATTCATTGTTCATTGTTAGCACTGTTTTATTGATTAATACTTCTAGAGTATTGAAGTGTAGATTCCGCATACACTTTGATATACAAACAAAGTCTCTACCATTGTTATTTTGGATTCATCCAAGGTAACATATACTTTACAAGGTAAAGAATCGATCAAGGCTTGGGATCAACATAAAGGATGCTCAATCAAATAACTACCTACTTATATCAAAATAAAATCGAAACGACATAAAGGAACGAAAGTCTCGCAACAATTCCCAAAATACAAAATATCCAAAATAAATAATCATTAACAACATGAAGAGGTAAAGGATGGGATAAACTTATGCTGGGCCTCGCTTGGGTTTGACTTTACCTCAGCAAGAATGGTTCCCCACAAGACTTCATACGGGTGAGGGGAAAACATAGCTAAAATACTAAGAAAGTAATACATATCATATCAAATAATGGTAGGTA
>BQNB010131804.1:0-18728 GCA_026074375.1 Tanacetum coccineum | reverse complement strand
CTTTGTAAGTAAGTCCGGATCTATCTTGAGAAGGTAGTTAAATTCATTAAATGCCAAACAAAGAGGTGTTTCATAGTCAAATATATTAGTATCGATCCTAAAGATTTCATCAACTTCATCTTTATATTCAGAATCAGAAGATTCTTCATCAGTTAGCACAACTTCATCATCTCCTCGAATCCAGTAAATCTATAATGCTTTCATTGTATAATGATCCATCATCTTGTAGTTAAAATTTTTTGATCCCAACCATTCAGTGAATGCAACATCAGATGGGTAGTTCCCATATCATCAGCTTCATGCAACATTTGTTCCTCCGAATCATCATTCATGTTTGAGTCATATGGGATGCTAGTAACTTCAATCTTATATGTAAATAAATCATCATCTATTCCGCTCATCCGTTTGAATTCATTGTTAAAAATTTCAAGTGATGTATCGTAAGTGAGCGAAACATCTTTGACCTTAACATTCTTAAGTTTCTCGAACTCTCCTTTGATTACCTTTGTCATTCTTACTGAAAAATAACTAGAAAATTAACAGTAGAACCAGCAAGAGAAAGGTATAAAAAAATTTTAGACTTTAGGTTTGAGAATGGAAAAGAACTTTATCAGATGATCGATACGCCGTATTTAATAGAAGTGGATACACCGTATTAATCTTATGAATGAATACGCTGTATTGAACAGAAAGTTGGATACGCCGTATCCAATGGAAGTGTATACGCCGTATCAGGTTATCGACCAGAACAGTGTATTGAGAAAAACAATTAAATACGCAAACAATTAAACACACATATATACAAGCAAACAATAAAACGATTAAATTTAGAAAAATTTACAGAATATACAAGAATTTACACTACTCCTAAGGAGTTAGATCTAATCTAATGTTAAAAACCAAAATATCAAATAAAAATCAAGATTAATTTTCACTCCTCGGCAACGGCACCAAAAACTTGATGTGTCGTTGAGGTATGTTATTTAATTGATTAAGTTTTAAATTTATATTTTTTCGACTAAACCAAAAACAACACTTTAACAGGCAGTGTACTCGGTCGGTAGTAGTTTCGTGGTAAGTAGGGTGTCGAACACTTGAAGCGAGGTTAAATCTCTTAATTTATTAATATCTTGGTTATCAAATCTATGTTAATTCTATTCTGTTCTAAACCTATGTTAGTCCTAATCCTAATTTTAACGGGTAAAAGGGGGATTTCAGTCTGAGAGACTGGCACAATTTAGTTGGTGACTACAATCAATTCAAGGCACTTTAACCCACGCAAGCGAATTAACAAAAGATAGAAAGAGCGGTTGAGCCAAATATCAGAAAATTGTATTAACCATTATTAATCCGACTAGAATGTTGGTTTGTTTATTAAGTGCAATGATTTCTTCTCTTGAGATGGCATATCATTCTTAGACTTAGGCGTTACATCATCCTAAGACCTAGACACATTAATTCTGTCACAATTAAAGCATCTGCATAAAGCATCCTTATTTGCTGATTATAATCTATCTTAGGGATTAAAGCAATGGTGATCTTGTTAAACCCTAGCTCATAGAGACTTTACCCACTTACTGCTTAACGACAATTCATACACTAGTAGTCCACTTGTCCAACTATCCAATGGAATCAGAACGTTATTTGTTGAATTATCTAGGTTCACCTTCTAGTCAACATGATCAATAAACCAAAGGCAATATCCAATTAACTAGTTAAGCCCGAAGCGTATCCTAGACACATATTTAGAAGGACAATATTTGTGATCTTATGATTCTAGATGTATAAATTACTATATGGAGAGCTATCCCAGACTCTAGATTACTTGGTCTATATCACTAGATCCAGTTGAATGATAAGTCGCATGCAAAAGCACGTAAACAAGTATAAATTGATAAACATAAACAAGCATTCAATGATAAATTAAGAAATCAAGATAAACAATACCAAACATTAAAATCTTTATAATAATGGCTAATACCCAAAGGTATTAGCCTTCAAACGTCATAATAAATACAAAAGCAATTATTTAGCCAAGGTAAACTAACCGAGTTAACGAATGATACCGAAAATTGAACTATTACTAAAGTATATAGAATTACACGTTGTCTCCTATGGAATTGATAGCGTTGCTCGACCTCTTCTACTCTTTTTCTCCTCTGAAAATTAACTTTTATGGTTTAGGTATCGAGAATATGATTTAGCTCACTGAAAACTCGTTTTTGAATTTTCTATTTATAGGGTCTGGAAGTCGGTTCGATACGGCGTATATAAGGGATTGGATACGGCGTATTGGGGTTTCTTGGAGTAGGGACCACGCTTGATATCATCCAGAGTATTATATTACTATATTTCCAATACGGCGTATTGGTCTTCACTGGATATGGCGTATTGTGCTTATGTCCTTCGTGGTCTTTGGTGAGTGCAGGCACGGATACTCCGTATCTTCCTTGATAAATACGGCGTATTTGCAGTCAGAACAGTATTCTTCAAAATGTCTTCATTTAAGCTCCAGAATGCGCGCCTTTGCTAATATTCACCAAATACTCCATAATTACTGCAATTCTCAAATATAAACGATTAAGTAACAATTCTTAGCAATAATGGTATAAAATGGGTTAATAACATGGGATAAATGATGCTATAAAATAGACATTATTTGATGTCATCAAAAAGCTACAAACAATGGATAGCTTGGTGAGGGGTTTTAGTTTAATGGTTTTTGTTTTGGATTTAGATTTAAGGGGTTCATTTTGTTGAATGTTCAAAAGAAAAATGGGTTTTAGATGTGCCTGTATGTGGTGGTTTTTGAAGTGACTAAAGAAACAAACGGGTTTTTAGATGGTTGTTCAAAAGAGAAATGAGTTTTTGGATTTTTTAATAAAAGTGGTTTTATAATAAATAAATAATAATATTAAAGTTATTATAAGAAAATTATAATGATAAAATTATTATATGAAAATAATAATGATAATAATAATAATATTGAAATAAAGGTCATTTTAGTCATTGCACATCATCCTCTAAGGGTATTTTAGTCATTTTATGGTTTTTTAACGAGTCAAACTAACAGTCAACGAAAAATGGACCAAAGGTGTCACGGGTCGACCAAAAACGGACTGGATCTGTTACATTTTAAACTATTGGACCAACACCGTTAAATCCGGCAAACCATAAGGACCAAAAATGTAGTTGACTCTTAATCTTATGTATATATTTAGGGCTCAGATCTAAAATGTCTATCGTGTAGCTTTAGTGTAATGTGTGAGCACTATGTTCCACACGTTACTATGCCCCAATTTTCTAGCTTATTTTACAAATTAGAAATGTTACTGATTTAGTTGTAGGTATTAAAAATTTATGAACTAAACAATATCTACTAATATGTGCCAAGATGAAAACAAACACTTAAACTTTAGATACTTGCACAAGTTATTAAGAATATGCCACAAATATGTAAATTTCAGACCTGCACATATACCTTTAGTCAGGTAGGAGGTTATCACAAGTTGCACAGATTAAGACCTGAACATATACCTTTAGTCAAGTGTTTGCTTTTGTTTTCCAAAAATGTGTAAATTTCAAACATGAACATATACCTTTAGTCAGGTAGGAGGTTATCACAAGTTCGCAACAATTTGTAATTCTGAATAATTTGTGGCATACTGTAGTCTTTTATACATTGACAAAAAAATGGTTACTTTGTACAAATAAATGAGATGTGTACAGGTCGGAAACCAGAAGCAAACATGCATTTGGTTTTTATCCACTTTTATTACTTTGAGATTAAGACGGCATGCTCAGTGTCGGTGCTATACCACCATTATACATTAGTCCTACTTTATTTTGCATTATTTTTTACTAAATTATACTTGCAATCTTTTCAGGTTGATGTAGCAACAGAATAATATTCACCATGGTGTTTGTAATGCTTTGTGTGTGCCTTTTGATATCATATCTTGCCATAGAGTAACACCAATCAGGTAAGTCGTTGTGTTACGTTTCAAGAAAACTAGTGATACAATGAAAAAGTTTGTCTATAAGAAAACCAATAACACATGTTGAAAATGGTAAATGTGTATTTTGATATCATTGATATTACACACTTTTGTTTTTCTTGCACAAAATTAGAGGAGAAAACTATGGGGTCAGATTAAACCGACACAAACCATTTCGAGTCGCATTAAAGTTTTTAATCTGAGACTTGCATTTATGAATGGTTAATTTGGATTATGTTTGCTTTAAAAGAGTCATACATAAGCGTACTCACAACATTGATTCGACGTGGTTTATATTTGGTATGGTTTTCTAAGCATACTCATGGCCTAATGAGGTATCATCTCGGGTTGTCTTGAGTGAATCATAGAATGAGTCAATTATGTTTACCAACTATCTGTGTTCTGATTTGCAAGTCACCAATAAGCTCTGAACACCAACTCCGACAACCAATAGAGATGAAGGCCTTTATGAAAAAACCCAGGTTAGATTTCTCCTTTATTTCTATAAAGCTCGAAGATTGTTATATATGAGTGTTTATTGTTCAAGATACTCAGGTTAGACCTAAACAAAGTGTTTCGATCGACTTATTTTTTTAAGCTTATGGCTTTTGGAAAAATCTGATTAGGTCGTTGTTTAGGCTTTTAAGTTTATAGCTTATTAGCTTAAGTTAATAAGCTATAGTTGATTGAAAAACTTATAATTAATGAAGGTATGGTTTTTTATTAGAAATTTATGCATTGTTCATGTTTGGTTTACTGATTACTAAAAAAGATATGTATATTATGCAATAGTAAACACTATCAAAGCTGCTTATGTTGTGTTGCACTCCAAAACATATTTGTTACTTTGTAAATTTGTAGTTTTGTGGGTTAATTCTTAGGTATGTGGATACGCTAATGTCAATCGAGTCGAAACAGTGATATGGTTGTTGTTGTTGCAATCGTCTCTTTCGAAGCCTTTAATCTTAGTCTGAAGAAAAGGTTACAAAACGAATTTTGACTTGCGCCTTCCAGTAGCAGGCAGAGGCAGTCAGCTACTCGAGGTAACTTGCGGTATTAGTTTTCATCTTCTTGGATTTGTGAATACATGGTACGCTTCATGGTCAAACTTATGGTAGCCTTTCCTCATTTATTTACGGTTGGTATTAGTAGAAACATTGGAGCGAGTGGCACGAGCTCACAAACAAACAAATGGTCGTTCCCTAAGGTATGCACCGTCGTGTTTGTCAATGTACTTAGGCTTGCGCGTTCTTAACTCTATTTTCTTTGTTTTCTTCGACTATTAAAAATATAAGGTAAGATAACCCTTTTTGCTCATTTTATTCCTACAGATGTTGGGCGTGATGGGTTCGGTAGAACAATTGGCGGATGAGGTTCAGCAGTAAAACAATGATCAGGCAGAGGTAGCGGAGTGTTAGTCCCTAGATGTAAGAGGATGGGTGTTGGTTGTGTTGATGGTGTTGTATGTACTGTGAACGGTTAGTTAGGGAGATAGATAGGAGTGGGGGGATGAGTTTGTGTTCTGGGGGGTGGGATGGTGTACGGTTTTGACGTGGTGATGAAAGGGGCATTTGTGTAGTGGTAGGCTGCATGATTCGGGGGTCGGGGGGGTTGTGGGTGCTCAGTGCGGGAGGGGGGGAAAGGCAGAGGTTGGGGTGTGGTGAGTGGGGTCTGGTGGAGGTTGGGGGGGGTAGTGGGTGTCTGATTGAGGTTGTGGGGTTGTTTAGTTCTTACTTGGGGGTGAGACTTTGTCAATATAGGTGCAGGATTGTGAATAGTTTACATCAAAAGTATATGGGAGTGGGGGAGAGAGTGTTGGGAGGGCAGTGGGTGATAGTAAGTTTGATATGGCACCATGAGGTTAGAAACGTAGCAAGACAAAGGGGGGTGAGGTGCGCGAGGTGGAGGGTGGTGTGTTTTGATTGGTGGACGAGTCAAGGTCGCATGATCTACAAATTAATACAGATTGCGCGTGCATCGGAAGTGTTGGAGCACTGTTGTGAGGAGATGACGGTGGATGTCAGAGATTATAGACACGCGAATACACACTACGTTGACTCACGCCAGAAGAGTTGAGTGTTAGGATCTTTTATTTGATTTTGGTTTTTAATGCTCGCGGGTTGGTCAACTGTATGGCGATGACAGGCACGAGCGATCTTGCCTGCATTTAAGTAGCTGTTATACTTCACATTTGTATATCCAGGTATGTGTGTGAACAGTGACTCGATTTTGTTTTACTTGGTAGTACATTCGAAGTTAGAACCTGCTATTGTTAGGGGTGGTAGGTGTGAGGGAGTTTTTCGGAGGAGGGGGTAAATCTTGAGATCGTTAGGATTGTATACATAATGATTAGTGTGGTTGGTTGAAGGTAATGGAGCGATAGAGCGAAGTATTAGACAACTAGATTTTCTACTGCGTAGGACGGGTGGAGGGCTATGAGATTATCGTTTTGAGGTCACGCAGCAGGTAAACACTGATTGTTCGAAATAAAACTGAAAAATTAATTGTTAATAGTCATATCAAATTAATACTTGCCACGTGTGGTGTTTATGAGGGGTGCGTTTTACCACATTATGGACACCCAATGTTGTGTTATTGTAACCGTTGTCAACTGCATTCAAAAAGTGACGGGCTGTATTCAAAGAAAATGACGGTCTGTTGGTAGATTAGAAGTTAGAACCGCTATTGTTTGGTTTTCTATAACTTAGGATTTATGTAGTTTGAAAAGGAAATATGAGAATTTTTATCGTGTCATGTATAGAACCGCAGTAACTTTTTAAATCATGTGCGCTCCATTTTATACTAACATGAGTTATGTTTGTTGTAGTGGCGGCTCAAGGTTTATTGAGTAATCACATAGGCGAGTGTGTAAGCTTGAAGATGGTTTGTTTCCAACAGGGTATAGCAAAGAGGCAGGTCAGAATGGGGTGGCAGAGATACAACGGATGTCGGTGACTTCAATAACTATTACAAGTCTTAGGATCTTCTAGAATTGACCACAACATGCGTACTTTGGTGCAAGCCCGCGAATAAAAATGGTAATTCTCATTCAAATGTTGCTCACGTTTTAATATGTTAAGACTTCAAATTCAGTTAATTTATGCTAATTTTGATGTTGGTATGTTCTTGCCGAGTTGTGTAATTTGAAATGAGTTTTCCATGTGTGTTTGTACCCTGAGATGTTATTTGCTTTTTCATATTTATCTTTCATCATACTTATTGAAATATATGTAATATGTCGCTTTTCTGATGTGTCTTATAGGTTAAAGATTAGTTAATATCGATTCCTCTCCTTGAATGTTTCAATAAATCAACCAGTTCAAGGTTTTGGTCCTCTAGGTGAAACTAAAAGGTATGTCATGTATACTGTTAGCGGTTATTTTGTTTGTCTCGGCTACTTAGCAGTCATTTGAATTAAAGGGTTTACATTATATATTGGTGGTTGCAACATTTCCTAAAGATGATTAGCTGGATGCCTTAAATAAAACTCAAGTGCCAATACGTAGGATCCCCTGTTTAACATTAGAAGATAGTGTAAATTGTCAAAAGATATTGTTTGTACGACAAGAGTGTGGCAGGTAATGTGGGAAAAAAGATTGTAGTTTACGGAATAGTTGCGTGGACGGTTAATAGGTATCAAATAAGTTAGAATAAACAATAATAGCTATAAATATATAGGACAAAGTCATACCTGACAGTAATATTTTTGTTTGTTGAGATGATGTCTATTCGCGTTTCAGATCTATAAGTAGGTCATTGATCTGCTAAAGGGTGAAGAGAATGGGAAGGGTGTAGGGCCTTCGCGTGTGCCTATTCAGATTAGGGAAACAACTAACGGTGGGATCTTGCTTGCTGTTGTAACTAAGGCTGAAGTTACTTTACAAGAAGTCATGATGTCATTTTTGTTGTGTGGGTCTGTGCGTAGGGCGACTTATAAACATGAATAGTCAATCAAGGTCTAATTATAAACGAATTGCTGGCATGGCAAGTGGAAGGCTTAGTGCTAATAGCAGCGTCCTGCTGTTAAATAGCAGCTTCCATATTATCAACACTCCCTTTTTCGGTAATTTACTCTTCCATTATGTATTTTACATTGTTAGGCTTTAAATTTGTTGATTATTGATTCCCATATGCTGCAACTGTCAACTATTTGTGGGATATACTTAACATTTGGCCCAAACGAAACATACCTGCATGAACTTTTTATGGACCAAGAACAAAGTGAAGTATGCTTATTTTAAATCCTTTATCTCAACGTCGGCAATATATGCATATCCCTCCACAAGAATAGGTTTTCCAATGACTAAATTTATGACACATTGCAGAACCAAAGTGAGACTTAAAAGTGTATTCTCAAGTATAATATTATGTTGTAATCTGTTCACCAATAGTTTTATGTAATGCCTAGGTTTTGTGGTGGCATGGAAGCACTCATGTCACCTTTATCATACATGTGATGAAGCAAAAATATCGTTAGGTAACAACACATTGAAAAGTGCATAGACTCAATTAGGTTTTGTGAATAAATACAAGTTTTGAGTATGATGAGACGAAATGAAAGTGTTATAAATACGAAAGCACCAATAGCATTACATCATTAGGCAAGGCTGAAATTACATGGATCATTTTGGGAACCTTTTTAGGCTAATGTGTGCTCAGTAGGGTAAATTATTCTTGGTGCTAATTGTTGATTCTTATATATTATGAGATCAATTAAAGTTTTGATTTTTTAGATGCATCATATGATTTTGAATCAAAGTGCGTACATGTAATACCACTTTATATGTTCTTAGCTCTGTTAGTTATAATATTTCATAATGGCCTTTAAAATGAATTTTAAAAACGCACAAATGAATGTATAATTTAGTGACATGAATGTGTAGCTATCAAATTGAGATTGCTTAATTGCAAAGGGAGTTCAATCAGGTTAGCAGTGCTATTAATCCCACTCAAATCCGTTGGAACTCTGTTGAAATACCAACTGAACCAACATATTTCAATTTCCATCAAAACTCCTTAGGAATTAGGAATTAGGAATTAGCTCTTTTTGTGCTTACGATTATGCTTAGGAGTGACTTCTTACAAGTTGCGTAAAAATAGCGACAGGAAAATAACATTTGTGATGCTTTCTGCTATTATATTTAGTTCTGCGATTATATTTATAACTAAATGTTATTATACCATTTAGTTCTGTGTTATTATATTTAGTTATGCTATTATACCATTTGTGATGCTTTCTGCTATTTTACCATTTGTGATGCTTTCTGCTATTATAACTAAACGTGCTATTATATTTAGTTATGTTATTTAGTTGATGTACCATTTGTGATTTATTATAACGCTAGCGATTCTATTGCGCTTGGTCAAAACTTTATTTACACTTACATTTTTGTGTAAAGGGGCCAACTATATTTAAGTCATATTTGTCACTTTATATGTCTCATCTGTAAGAAAACATATTTGGGATAAGTCATATTTGGCTTAAGTTATTGGCTTATATATAGTTATTGATGAGCATCAAGATTATATTTACAGAAGCACATTATAACACTATATGAGATACGAATTACTTATGGGAAAACAACATATTACAAATAAGAAGTACAATATTTTACACGAGGTTATTAGCTTATGTATGTTATTTATGGGAAATCAATATTATAAGCAGTTATTGGCTTATGACATAACTTATGGGAAAGCAACACATTGAAAAGTAATATAACCTGTTCGAGGACTATAATTAGTACATTACATATTTGGTACAATCAGTGTTAAAAATACTAAAGTGATGATGTGTACTCAATTGGTTTTGCTTTGCTTGAAGTATGCCAACACACCGGTGGTTGCATTGAATTGCATACTATCATATAAAGAAAAGTAAAAAATAGCTACAATTAAGAGTGCTATTACCTGAATAGGAATGAAGAATACAATAATAATTATACAAAGTTTAGTAATGGGTAAAAATTGCCACATGGCTATGAGATTGACATATTTCTTATGCACTCACTTGCAGGTCTGCCCATGTTGGTCCGCTAATAGAGTTGATCGATTCCTTTCATTGTTGATGCTTTCTGCTGTTGTTGCAGCTTGCGGCTACTTCCGACGCAATGTTATTAATGTTGTTATGATGTATGTAGTGTTTTTGGGGATGATAAGCCACCAAAGAGGGCGGGTGTATAGTCAAGAATCTGACTTGAATACCTCAATTGCATGTCGTGTTTAAGAATGTGGGTTGTTCTGATGTTGTAATGGCTGCAAGACTTTTGTTTCTTTTTGTTTGCAGAACCATAAGTGACATTGCTTCTAAAGATAAAACAATCACATATTGTTTCTTTTTATTATCATAAAGACCACAAAAGGGGCAAAAAAATGAACAATTGCCATAATGTTAAGTGGATTACTCTATGTAAAGTAGATATAATTGTATTGTTGTTGATGTTTATATTTTGTATATCGAAGTTAATGAAAAGCAATAATAGTGAAAACAAGGGAGTGTTAAAATAGATATAACTATACTGTTGTTGATAAATATATTTTGTATATCTGGAAACTTTGAAGCTCATTATATTTCGTTCTGAACCGAAATCGTTTCTTAATTTTTTTTGCTTCATAAGGAGAACACCATATTTATGATAGCGTCCAATCCCAAAATTAGTTCTATACAGATGAGCACAGCAACGCACACAAGCGAAATGTGAAGTAGGAAGAAAGAGAATCCGAATGAAATGGTTAGAGTTCATCAAAGCAGAAACATCAGCGTATAGATTGTATATTTATAATAAATAACGGTTTATACAAAATGCACCACAGCGAAGCGCGGGTCTCAAAAACTTGTTTATATACAACACATAAAAAGATTTATTTAAAGTATTGCGTGAGATCCTCCATATATCATGTGAATTTTAGTTTTCTTTATCCCGCTTATTTTAATCGGCTCGATTATGGAAGTTGAATTCTTTTATTTTGTAATGTTCTTTAGCTGTGATAATATATTGATGCCTTCAAAAAATTATTTATCTCTACAAATATATTGTTGTTACTTCTCAATATAACTTGATTTTTTATTAGTCCATAAGTTGAAATTCGTCATTTAATGCAATGTAAAAGTGTTTGGAAGTGAAGTTTGGAGTATATGGTTGAAGTATCTTTTATATTATATAATAAAAGAATTACATTATTTCATAATTTTCTATCAAATTAAATCTTATAGAAAACCCGAATTGGATTAATCGGAACGCTTGATTTTGACACGTAGGCGATTTGATTAGTTAAAAAAGTCAAAATTGAATCCAATTTGGTCAAAATTAAAATTTTTGTGGAAAAAATTGATGGATAAAAAAAACACATAAAAATATATGTGTCAAATTTGTAAAAACAAAAACTTAAAAAAAGAGAGGAGATAATGAATAAAACTTTAGTGGATAAATTTTAAATAAATTATATGGAGTTAAGTGTAAATTTATAAGTTTCCGTGTTTTTTAATACTAACTTTAAAAAAATAACAAATAACCCCTTATACTTTGTACATCTAGACCTTATATTTTAAAAATACAACATAGATGTTGTTTTTAAAATACAACATATACATACACAGGATTATTAATATCAAAATAAAAGCACAAATTATTGTGTATATAAATAAATAGACGATGTTGTACGTATACGAACAACTCATGTTTTTCCTCTTTATGAGTTTAAATAAGAATATCCGGGGGAAAAAATTAATTTTTTTGTATGCGTTCAATAAGGATTCCTTGTTATTCCATTTTATAAGTTTATCACATGCGTACGTTTAATATTAAATACGGCTAAATTATTTTTAATACATAACAATGTAATTGACAAACATGTGATTATCATTCTTTGTATAATATGGTAGGAAATATTATTGTAACTGTTACAAATTTTCAAATTAAAATAAATTCTCATTTATAATTACTGAAATAATGGTAAACAAGACTATCAATGTGTAAATACGAAATAATTAAAAACATTTTCAAAATTAACACTTAATTAAAATTCAATGGTTAAACCTTGTGCGTGCACATGTATTAAGCTAGTATTGAAAAAGAAAAAAAAACATATCTTACAAACATTATTCCTTCTGATATCAATCTTCTCCACATTTGAGTAATATAACATTTAAAGGATGAACATTGATCCTTCAAATATAGCAAAGAGCCAAAGAACTGACTTAAAATTCAAATATAGAGTATCTTCAAAAATTCTTTAAAAAATTTTAAAAAATCTTCAAGAAGCATGGTTAAGTTATTTTTCATGTTTTCACTCTTCAAATATGAAGAAAATAAACTTTTGAAGAGCATGTATGGAGATGAAGTTATATATTTTATTTAGAATGTATATGTTTTATTTAAAAGGTATATATATTATTCAATTTAGAAGGTATGTATTTTATTTTAGGAGGGGTAAGATATTAGATATGCTATTCAAACTCTTTTGATATGTATTAGACAAAATAAACACCTTTTATATTGTGTACAAAATTATACTACGTAACTTTGTATCACTTGGTAAGTGGCATGCGTACCCACTTATGACTAAATGATTTTTAGGTATATAGTTGGTTGGTGAATTTGGTTAAATCTTTTCCTCCTATTTACCTTGACCAACTATTTACATAACTTTTGACTTTTGTGATTTTTAAAAGACTTTTGACCATGTCTTTTTTTATCAAAGAAGAAACCTACTCTACGTGCAAATACCCATTTTATGTTTTTGAGTCGTTAATTTAAAGTTATAAACCTAATGATAAGTTTAATAGTTCCTCTACTTTTTATCAGTCCATGGTTACTCCCTCCTTGTGGTGAATTCCGTATCCATTCGATTGTATTAATATTAACTACTGTAAAGCATAGCCTAACTTGAGGAACTTTACCTACATACTTTAAATTGTCTAAAGTCGTTTCTTTTTAGTCTTCAATAAACTTTATTTAAAAGGATTAAAACAAAAGAGGAAAATGGACAAAGTATAGTCTTTTTTTGCCATTTAATTCAGTCATGTTGTGCGAAATGAGTTTTTCAACCGATTATATATATTACAGTTAAAGAACATACAATTGCTAATTAATGTATGTTAAAGTAGGGTATCCTCATCTCAATAAACAAAATCTAATTATTTTATTGTTGTTCCTATCTACACAATTACACAAGATAGCCAAAGATACTCGAATAAATGAAAGGGAGGTGATTTGCACACTCCACTTTTTTATTGGTACACTCTAAAATACGTGTCTTGACATTTATACCCTTATGCTAATAGAAGTAATGGGTGAAAAGGAGAAAGTGGTGTAGGGGTATAAATGTGAAAGCACATATTTAGAGTGTGTCAATCAAAAAGTAAAGTGTGCAAATCACCTCCCTAAAAGAAAACATAAGACACAAGTCATGCGCTTGGACTATTATGATCACCAAGTTCCTTACTTCACATCAATATTCGGCACAACATCAAACCAAGCACCTTTTACTCATTATGATCATCATCAAACCTATATCAAACATTTTTTTAACAAACTTAATTAAAAACTAAATTATACTTTTATTCATAACAAAAAAAAACATTACTATGTTATAGTTAAATATATAAAGTTACAAAATAAAAAACGTAAACTAATAATCTGAATTATATTTATCTTTAATCGTCCGTTTCATCTGCAACATATTTTCGAGGTGGATTCCACTTAATTGATCAAAAATATTTAAAACATCCGCAAAATTGAGCCACTTTAGGTCGTAAACCATTTCATTTCCTGTTTAACGAATCATAAATTCGAACACCGGATACCTTCATTTCTTTCCCGCGGTATTTTAAAACCTCCATTCAAAACCCATTGGTTTTCTTCGTATTACCTTTGGCGCTATCTTCATACGTACAAACTTTGCACAATGTAATTCCTATTGTAGTGGTCCATGGAACGTTATGATGGTCAACACCGTCATTTTTAGACGTCTTTTTGATGGCTTCTTCATTAGTGGCGAAACTTCTTCAATGGGAGAGTCCCCATTAACGGGTTCAGGCAGAGAAAACTAAGGTTCGTACATTGGCAAATCATCAACACTGAATGGGTGAATGAGAAAAATAGGTGGATGTAGTGATAAAGAACCGTTAATATTTTGTTGAGATGAAAAAATCGTACATTTGCAGTTGGTACATTTGTGGTTGATACAAATTTTGTTGTTGAGGTATGAATGGTGGGTTTTTTATAAAATTGTTGCCTTTCTAAAAAAATAAATGGTGGGTTTTGGTATTGTGTGGTTAGATATTGTGGGTTTTGTGTTCCGTAAACAAATGTTGGGGGTTGAAAGTTTATCGGTGGTGAGTGACCCGAAACAGAAATTTGAATCGGGCTTTTGGATGTTAACGTTGTTTTGAGGTTTTATTTTTTGAAGTGCTTTGATACATTTTGTATATAATCATTATCAGTGTCATACATTACACCATCGGCTCTTCTATCCCATGTTCAGCTTTCTCTATAGGTACCTTACTTAAATCTAAGTCAAACTCATGATCAATCTTAAATAAAAGGTTTTCTGAACTTAAATTCATTACTTTATTTTTTTGTTGATTTTTTTATTCATACTTTCAGAAGACCATGGTGGGTGGTTAGTTGAGTCAGAATCAGATAAACCGTAAGTACTTTCATTACTACCTTTACCCAATGGTGTTACTTTACTTGTTGAAGCTTTAGTTATATTCTCAACATCATCATCCTCCACAATTTACTCAATAACCACACCCTTACCCTAAGTAACTTCCATCATGTGTTTTTCAACCGATGAAACACCATTTTTAACGTACACCTCAATTTCTCTATATCTAGACACATACTTTAACAGACTAAGCACATCTTCGTCAGACATTAGTGGTGCCAATCCTTCATCTATGGATTTTCCAGGTATCCTAAAATGGGAGAACAAAATCCTGTCATCCTTTAAACTAAGTCCTCTAACAATGAATCATACTCGTTTATCAAAAAATTTCACTCTCAACTAAATCATACCAATCTATTACTGCAGAAGATATCTACTATATGGTGGTGAGGTAAAATCTCTATTGTGATGGTTTTTAGCGTAAATAGATTGTCATATGATTGTGTGTAAAAACATAAAACATCAATTTTAACTCATACTCTACATGCTCCTAAACAAAGCTTACCATAAAGAACTCATGAATGTGAGATCGGGGTACCATTTGTTTGATTCTAACCAAATGTACGTGCTACAATTACCATACGATCAAATGAAATAATGTGTTCGGTTCTTTTGATTTTGCAATTTTAGGCAACATATTGAAATGAGAAATGTGATCAGAATGAAATAATGTATAAGAGGTTTATTGGGGTTTGTGATATTTGGCAGACAACTTGTTATAGACTCTCTGACGTGAAATGACGATTTGTCCAATCACACTTGAGGCACTTGCCCTGCTGGGTTAGTAAAACTAACGGCCGTTACGAAAAAAAGACCAAGGGCGAGAGTTTCCAAGACTAGAATGACTAAAACCCCTAGAAACAGTAAATGTGACTAAACCGGCAAATATAGAATTCTTGAGAGACCAACGATGCACTTTAGTGTAAATAAAATGATAAGTTTAATATCATCTTTTTAAATGTTAGTGTTTTTTATACGTTATTAGGATTAATATTAATTTTAATCATAACTATCAGTTTATATCATTTTCATAAGGCTGCCCACTATGGCTCGGTCGACCGACTCCGCCATAGTGGTTGGTCGGTCCCGGTGTCGGTCGCAGGAGACAAACTTTGATTTTTTTCGCCTGCACGACAACGATCGAGGGAGATTTCTTTTTCTTATTTTTTGTCTGTTGTTTATGTGTGTGTTTTTTGTGTTATGTTTGTGTGTGTTTTGTCTGTGTTTGTGTATGTGTGTGCGTGTGAGTTTGTATTGTGTGAGTGAGGTAGACGATAAGGTTTATTTTAATTTATTTTAATAAATACATAATTTACACCACGATCCTTGATGTATATTTTTATTGTCATTTTTATTTATATAAATAACTAATAAGTGTGAAATTTGTAATGTTTTTGTTGTTAAAAAAATTGCAAAAAAATGAAGGCCGCCTTATAGTGGCAAAATGTCGCTTGTAAGTCGATAGAGAGAGAAAGTTGATGTGCCACCGGAAAGTGAAGGTCAGGACCGACTGCCATAGTGGGCAGCCTAATTTATGACGGTTATATTTGTCTAATCAGATGTGTAGAAGAAAGAGGATCGAAGATCCAAATCAAGGTACATCAAAGTTTAACATGTAATTCATAAAATTCTAAGAATTACGGTTTTAAATTCTTGGTTTTTAAGCAGATTTTCTTTTTATCTTTTAGCAACTTAATTTGTAACAGCTTATGAATGATGAGATTTTGTTTTGTAGCTGCTTTAGAACAAGGACTTCTTTATGCAAGTGATGATCATAATATTTACAACCTTAGCCAACTTCCAATGCTCCAAAGTTTTATGACAAAGAAGATTTGAAAAGAAAGGAGTAAAGAATTGGAGGGTTGCAATTTATCAAGGCAAACGAGTGGGTTCTTGACCCAATGAAAAGAAATGTATAATAAAAGAAAGATGGTAGATGTAGTAGGTTAGCATTAACTCTCATATGTCAAGTCTAATGTAACTTCCATTTTCTAAGATATTTGTATGTGTTGTTTATAAAATTTATTATACATGAAACAATTAACATGTCATATTTGAAAAAAAATATCATCTATTGTACATGCAATTGTAATATAGTGCTTGATTTATTTTTCTCTTTGCGCACGGCATGTGTGAAACCAAACAATAATGAATGCCAAGTGAACTTGAGGATACGAGTGTCACAAATTTCCTTCACATTAATTTTTTAACTTGACACCAAATTGTATCATGTTTAAATATTCTTTTTTTTGTCAAGAACACAATTCGTGCATCACAATAAAATCGATGTTGCAAGATACCCGATTGTTTATTTTGTTATAACTTTTGATATATAAATAATTAATTCAACAATAATAATTATATTAAATATAAGAGATAGAGCCTTAATACAAAAAATCACGTTAACCTCAATGAAATCAAATATCAATTTTTAATTGAAAGGCAAATCATGTGCAACGCACGGGTATCAATGTCTCGGTTATTACTAAATCAAAATAAAAATAATGTTTGTATTTATGATCACTCATGTAGATTTAGTTTAATAAAGCTCAAACTCATTATCTATAAGCGCAGATGACTAGACGATGGCTTTTGTAAGTTGCCAACTTACTATAAATGAGAATATGGGATTATGATCAATATTAAATCTATTTTAATGCAAGTTTAATATATTTGGTCAGATTAAGTTGTACTCTTTGAATGCCTAAGTGGCATGATTTTAATTCATACAGGTATGAGCGCCTCGTATTATAAAAGATTGAGTCCTATTATTTATTGCGGAGTCTTAATGACTTTAATTTTTTTTATAAAATTATAAAATAAATTGAGATTAAATACAATAATATATTTTATGTAACCATCAACATGAATATAAAGTGTGCGTGTTTTCATTTGTCACAACTAATTAAAATTTTAAGTTTATGACCATTTCAACTTACCGAAACATCAACAAGGTTTCTACATTCATCTATTTGTGTCTATATAAAAGGTCTACAAAGAAGCCATCTATGCAATTGGAGCACAAAATTTGTTGATAAAGAAAAAGCGCAGACTGATGAGGAGTTAAGTAGTAAGCTAGCCATATGACAAAGAATCACAAGCTATTCACGAGGCCGAAGTTGAGTTGAGTTAAATTTGATTAGAATCTTGTCATGCATGTGAAGTTGCATTAGCTTTGTTTATGATAAAATGTTGTTTCTTTCTATAAAAATATATTTTTCTAGCATGCAGTTATTCATATGTGCATGGTTGTACGTGTGTGATTGTTTGTTAAATTTATAATTCAATTTGAAGTACGTGTTTGATTGTTTGTTAAATTTATAATTCAATTGAAGTGTTTATTTTAATGAATGGTAGTTTAAAGACAAATTTTAGAACTTATTCAAACCTCTAAGTTTTGTTTTAACTATGGTCAGTTAAAACAGTTAAACTAACATGTTTTTTTAACATCCTATCGATAGTCAAATTGACCGATACCCAAATTCACGAACTAGAGAAACCCGTAATCAAATAGGATCGCGCTCGGGAATGTAACTTTTGACCCTGACCAGACTTTGAAACAAACCGCATTGAGCAAAACCTGAACACCAACATTACGCCCTAAAAACTTACTCACACCCTATGAGCAGCGCACATGTATGAAGTTATACGATGCTTCACACAAGTAAACGTCCAATTTTTCCCACAAAAACAAGCCCGATGCAATGCATGGGTATGAACGCCTCGTTAAATATAAACAAGCACTCAAGTAAAATCATTTAGTTTGTTACAAGTCATAAATTATCAAATTTTATAACTTAACTGTGATAAATATACGAGTAAGTATAAAACTAGCAATTTTGGTACAAGTCAAACATTTTTCTCTCTTTATTATTGAACTGTTATACTAATCAAGTTTGTTACTGTTTTTCAACTATGATTTTCATTAACGGTTTTTAACACGTAAACTGTTGGGTTTTTACATCTATTTAACCATTAAATATATCACGAGTACGCAGCAGAAAAGATAAACACGTATAGAATATGTAATTAACAAGGGTTCAAGAAAGTGTGTACCTT
>BQNB010131803.1:0-18729 GCA_026074375.1 Tanacetum coccineum | reverse complement strand
ACATTTTTTTTGCCAATCGTTCCAAAGTTTAGCATACTCATTCTCCTTTTTAATGATATAATTTTCAAAACGTTCTTTCGTACGTTCAAGCTCAATTGGGAGATTTGTTGTATCTACAACAGAAATATTTTGCACAATAGACATAATATCCTGACTGACAACTGCTCTCAAGAGACGCTCAATTTCCCATTCCAATGCCTTGTGCTTAGCAAGAGATTCATCAGCTTCTTTTGCAAGATATTAGAAGTCTCAAACAAATTTGGCTGCTTCTTTCAAAAATTGCATTTCAAAATTTTGCACTCTAGCATAAACTTGGTTAACGATACGGAAAATTTCATCTTTTACAATTTTGTAAATCTCTTGGTGAACTAAAGATGACCAATTGTGTATATCTAAAGTCATTTTTTATTTGACAACACGTTGAAGAGTCACAATGGTGCTTTTTACCTCATTTGAAAATTTTCGTGCAACACTTGGTGTAGTATCATCCGAAAACTCTTCATTTGGTATTGAAATTGAATTAGAAACATTGGCCGTTTTGGAAGTATTTGAAAAATACATCTCTTTACGTGACTTGGCCGTTTGAGAAACAAAAACCCCCGAAAGATGATTAATCTTTGTATAATTTGTTGGTTTTATTTCTTTGTTTAATAGTTTCATTTTTAAGCGACTCTCTTGAGCAAGTTCCAGTGTCTCCTCCGAATCATACACAATAGGAGGATCATGCTTTTCTAATAGAACTTTGACATTATACAAACTCTGTTGTTTCTGTTGAGCTTACTGAGATAAAAAAGATTTTGATAACCTAAAGCCATTTTCCTGTTCGGTGTGGTAAAACGAGTCTGGCTTAGGTGAAAGCATGTGCATCATTTGAATCGATTGACCCGTTTTGACCAAAATATTATCTAATTCCTTTATCTTATTCTTAAGATGAATTTGTTTATCAAGAAGATCGTCTTCACGTATTTTGAAATCAGACTTCAACCTTTTCTTTTCTTCTTGAAGAGAAGAAACGGTTGACTTTTCCTTTAAAAGTTGTTTATTTAAATTTGAAATTTCCTCATTCAAAGCTGTTATTTGTTTACCTGAACTTAAGTGAAGTGCATTTATCTTTTTAGTAAGACACTGCTCTTGATAAATAGACTGTTGATAACACCTTTCAAGTTTGTCATATTTTTCTTGACTAATTTCAAAACACTTTTCTTGTTTTTTATATCTAGCAAGCTCAGTGGTCAATTCAGCAATTGTTTCTTTCATTTTGCGATTGACCGAGTTGACTTTCTCAACTTTAGCAACTAAATTATGAAATATTGATTCTTGGTACGCATGTGTTTCCTCAGAAGTTGTAGGATGATGTTCTACTATTCTCACACCTTGTTCCACACTAGAAACCTTAGAAATAACATTACTATCATTATGTGGTACTTAGTGTGGTTCAAGAATAGGCTTGAGTAGCTTAGTATACTGCTCCTCTTGAGTAAACATATTAAATATCTTGTCATTATAGCAATTTTCATGAAGTTGTACCTCAGCTGATCCGTCTGAGTCATAGATGGGAGCTTTGTCAGTCTGAGTACCCAATGTCGATGCTTGCTGCAAATTAGCCATCAAAATACAATTTTCATTGACTTCCTCAATCTCATCAAGATCCACTGCAGCAGCCATCAAATCAAACTCTTCAGCTTGAAGTTGGATTCCTGCTTCTTCCATTTGAGCAATCAGCAACTGAGTCTGAAGATAAGCAGCATCCCTCCTCTGTGGCCTTACTGTGCAGTTTCTAGCAAGATAACCCAATCTTCTGCAGTTGTAACACCTTATCTGATTACCATTATTCCTATTTGCATTACCCTCAGCCCGTGCTGCTACAACATTACCATTCCCATTCTGATTAGCAATTCCTAGAACAACTTAGCCCATTCTGATTTCTAACATTCTGAGCACCCGGATTCTGAACTGCATTCTGAACAACCTGATTCCCTACATTCTGCCTAGCATACTGTCTAAACTGATTCACCCAATTTCCTCCAACCATCTGCATTTGATTATCTTGACCCAAATTCATACCCGGCTAAGCAATCTGCCATTTTCGAGGGTTGGATGAAATTCTCTGGTTGTTGTTGGTTGGTGTTGAGTAGTTTAGTTTAAATGCCTTGGCCATTAGAACAAGTGCCATGTTTATTGCAGTTGTGAGGTTTGAAATGTCTTCAGGATTTGGCATAGGTTATTGCATGTAGTTCTGGTTAAATAATGGTTGTGGGTTATAGTTGTTGTTGGGTATTGGTTGTTGTATGTAGATACTTGATGATGGTAGATTTGGGTGAAACACTAGATAATTGAAAGGATTGTTGGAATTTGCCATGAGTGCTAAAGGATCTTATGTTTTTGCAAGTCGTTCCGATCTTAGATCATCTACATCCTTTTGATTGTACTTCAAGAAATCATACAGCTGAGTGTAGTCTGCTGTATGCAAGTCCTTTGTTTGATGAACAATGGTAACATGTCAACTCCATTCTGGTTGTAAGTTGTTTAAGAACTTGAGATTACTAGCAATCTTTTTTGGAAAGTGTTTGTTTCTCTTGAAATCATTCATCAACTTTGAGAAACGATGATAGTAAGACCCAATCGATTCCCCATCAGTGGAAGTAAACCTTTCCTATTCATTAAACAACTTAGCCTTCTTTTCTTGAATTCCAATATCAGAACCTTTCATCATTTGTTGAACACGTAACCAGATTTCCTGAGCAATTTCACAACTATCAACAGCAGCATAGATGTCTTCAGGAAGGCCGAGAAGAATGGTCTGAATTGCTTGATCATCAGCTTCCATCTGTTTAATTTCTACTTCCGTGAGTTCACCGTTAGTTTGTTCATGAAATGTTTCAGGAACAGGAACTGCACAGGTTGCATCATCTGGTTAAGGAATCATTTGTCTGACATAAGGACCGTTTATAATGAAATTGTAGATTAACTTTCCATTTGGTCTACTTTTTGCATAACAGAGAAGACGTGATGACCATGGAACATAGTTCTCTTTGTTAAGCATAGGAGGACGGTTTTCGGAACCGGATGCATAAATGTCTTGTTGAGTCGACATTGCAAAAGTGATGTGAAATGATAAGTTAGGATCGTTTTAGTGATTATGATTTGCTTATAATTAAAGTACTTGGGATGCACAGGATTTTACAAGTCTATGACTTAAACCGAGAAAAGATTGAACTTTACGGGATTTTACAAAGTCAAGAAGAAACCGTGAAATGAAGATTGTTTGATGTTGGTGAATTAAGTGCTTTTAAAGTCCAAGTATAAGTTATAAGTCCTTAACGATTAATGGTCCAAGTTTGTTTGTTACGGAAGTTTGACAAAGTTACAAATGGCCTTAAAAGCTTGGTAAACCGCTGCCAAAAAGAAGTCAAACTGCCGCCCAGAGTGAAAGCAAATCGCAGGTAAGAAATGTAACAAACCGCCACTAAAATTAATAGCAAACCGCTACCAATTGATCAAACCACTGGCAAGAGTTACTTGACAAACCGCTACCTAAGTACAGATGGTAAACCGCCACTGATCAAACCGCTACGAACCAAGGATGACCAAACCGCTACCTTTCAGTTATATCAAACCGCTGCCTAAAACAGTTTAACCAAACCGCTAAGAGACACGACAAATCGCTACCTAATGGAGGATTGACAAACTGCTGGTATCTTAACCTGGTTAAACCGCTACAAGTAGAAATGAATCAAACCGCTACAAGGAAAATTTGGCAAACCGCTACGGAGATTCAATATTGGCAGAGTAACATTTAGGGTTGACCATGAAAAGATAAACCGCTGCTTTTACCTGTCCTAAACCGCCACTTGTAGTAGCAAACCGCTACCTAATAAAATTAGCAAACCAACACATAAAAAAACCAAACCGCCACTGCTACAAGTCACTTTCGAGTAAGTACAAGTCTCTTTCCTTTCCTTTGTTTGCTAGACACAACTCGACTACTAGACAAACCAAGTACACAACTTGTAGTTATGTACCAAATCTGCTAGAAAACAACCTACGAGAACAAACAATTCAAACCGCTACAAGGAAAGGAACTTGAATATGCCGTAAAATGGGCCAACGCCAAACCCATCTAATGGGCCGGGTCAGCCCATTAAGATATTTATACTAAGGCTTAATAAGCCTTAAACCATTTAAACCCTTTAAATGTCCAAAACCCTTACCCGGCCCAAACAAAAGCCCAAACCATAAACTTAACCCCATTAACCCATATTACACCATAAGTCCCCCTAGCCCCTTACAATCCGAGTTAGTCCTCAAGGACTACATTGTTAGTCCCAAAAGGACAACGATGCAGCAACAACTGCCAAAAAACAGGCTAAACCCCCGTTACCCTGTTCATAATCAAAAAAAATCCCCCAGCCAAGAACAACTATTCTATATCTCTTCCACCTCGCCCCTGCAACCCTTTGGCAAACCCATCACTGCTCAACCAAACCCCACACCAAGAAGCTGCCAATTACACGCTGGCAATTCCTCAATCAACTCATTCGTCAAGGTGATTGAAGACCAAAGTCAAGGGCTTGGATGAAAAAACTTGAGAACAACAAGATGGATGGCTGAGATGATATTCGAGCTCTCTCACATACAACTAACACAGCCTCTCAAAAGTCCGCCCAGAAAGAAAAACAGAGTCCAAGAACCCATTGCTTTGAAGTTTCCCTCTATATAATAGGACCTCATTGTAGCCTTTCAAGGCATCTAGGTTTTTAGTCTTTTTAGCTTATATTTAATGTTTTTAGCTTATTATACTTTTATTTAAAAAGCCTTGTACTATTTTCTTTAATTTTAATGAAATCTAAGTTTTTATTTTAATCTGTTTTTAAGGTAGTGCATTAATGTTTTGAAAAACGTTTTTATAAGCTACACAAAAGCTCTTTTTTTTTTTTTTTTTTTGTTTTTTATTTTTTGTTTTATTATTTTTTAATTATTTATTTTATTATGTTGTTTTTTTGTATTTTTTTTTTATTTTTTATTTATTTTTTTTTTTTTTTTTTTTTTTTTTTTTTTTTTTTTGTTTTTTTTTCTTTTTTTTTTTTTTTTTTTTTTTTTTTTTTGTTTTTTTTTTTAAAACTTGTAACTTAAACTGTTAACTCAAGCACTATAAGTTTTTTAATAACTTATAGTGTTTAAGTCATTTACCAAAAATCACTAAAATAAGCTAAAAGTGGATGATAAGCCAAACCTGGATGGGCTTATGGGTTTCACTAGCTTGTTTTAAACAAGCTAGAGCTTGTAGACAAAGCTCTTAAGAGCTTATTTGCCCTTGTTTAGAGCAAAGGGTTTTGTAAGTCCTTACTTTTCATTTTTTAGCTTAAAATTGCTTATTTGCTTATTTACTGCTTATGTACTGCTTATCTTTGCTTACTGTTGCTTATTAGTGTTGCTTATACCTTATTTATGCTTGCTTATTGCTTACATGTCATTTGCTTATGTCTTTAGATAAAACTGCCTTTTACATTGTTTTAAATTGCTATTCTTGTCTGCTTATTTAAGTGCTTATTTCTGAGTCACAGTTGCTTATTTGTCTTCATTTTACCTTGTGCATAATCTGTTTTAATTTGTTTAAGTTTTCTAAGCCTGTTATAAGCTTAAAATGGTTTTTCACTTTCTTAAAGGGTGTTTGGCATTAGCAGTATTAACATTAGTTAATACTGCTTGATGTCTTTTGACCTTTAAGTCAACTTTGAAAAGCTCAAATTAAGTTTATAAGTCATCTTAGATAAGTTTTCAAAGCTTAAAAATCATTTTTTAGGTTTTTAGTAATCATACTTTGAATCTGTGGAGTTTTGGTTTAAATTCATAGCTTATTTGCTTAGATTTTGATTAAGAGCTTGCAAGTGTTGTTTTCTTACTTGTTTTATGTTTAAATGCAGTAGTAAAGAGTTGGACAAGTATGCTTTAGTTTAGTAGTTTTGGTTAAAAACTGTCAAAGTAGTTTTCTTTTAGTTTCAAAGCTTCAAAAAGCCCTTTTTCAATCATAGATTCAGATAAGTTAAAGTTAGATTTAGAATTTGAAATTTCTTGCACAAGCTCATTAGGTGTCAAGCTCAATCCGTTTTAGCTTAAATATTATTTTAGAGCTTATTTGATTAGCTTAAAGTAGGCCTGCACTTTGCATTTTGTCTTTTCAAAAACCAAAACTCAGCATACACTAAGTGTCACAGCCATTTTCCATAAGCTTTTTCATAGCTTATTTGTATTTCAAACTCCCTTTTATGATGATTTAGATAGCTTGTTGGACAAGCTTTTCAGTGGTATAAGCCATTAAGCCATAAGGATCCATTTAGTAGCTTAAAAATAAGCTCAAAAAGTGCCCTATAGGCTATTTTAGCAGTTTTGGCCAATTTTGCTATTTGCTTATCTGAGCTTATAGCTTATTGGATTTGCTTATCTCATGTTTCATTCTGCTTATTAGGTTAGTTTTAGAGTGATTTTAGCTTATTTAGCTTAGGATAGAGCTTATTTGAGTTTATTAGCATTTTCAGTTTAGGAATTTAAGCTTAAAAACTTTTTGAGTGATTCTGTCATTTTAGCTTATTTTCAGTTCCTTTTATTAGCTTATTCTTGTTCGTTGGTGCTTATTAGGGTTTAGTGATTATTTGTTTTTAGTTTATTTGTTTTCTTTAATGCTTATTGTGTCCAAAAAGCATAACAATTTAGCCCCTTTAAGCCTTAGTTTAAAAATCCAAGACTGTTAACTTAATTTGGCTTATTTCTGGCTTATTTCAAGTTTCTAAAAAAAGTGCTTTTGTTAAAGTTGGTTTTTTAAGCTTATTGAAAAGATTTTGCAAAAAGAAATTTTGAAAAACAAAAAGCTTAGGAATTAGGGAAGTCAAGGGAGAGCAAGGCTCGAACCCCTGACCTCAACCCAACTCCCAAGCCTTTAACACACACACTCAACACCATCCTGCCCTTGGGTCTTTTTCGTTATAGTCTCCACGTATTTTTCTTGTATACACGTTTTGGCCCATTTAAGCAATAAGCCTTTTCGGCTTATTAACAGCTTATTTAGATAAGATGTTTGTCTCGTTTTATTTTTCTTAGATTTAGCTTACTCTTAAGTACTTTTTGTGATTTTTTCAGATTTTTTATAATTCGTTTAGTATTTTTAATATTTAATTTAGATAAAAACCGTTTTTAATTCATAATAAAAATATAAAAGTCAAAAAAATATAAAAAAAATCTTAAATTTTCTTTTATCATTTAGGATTGTTAAAAATTAATTTTGCTTTCATAGGGTTAAAATTGTAGGCTTTAGTTTTTTAAAGAACGGGATTTGAATCCCGTTAACATTTTTCGTGTTTAGGCTTTAATTGCTTTCGTTTTTAGTTTCCCTTTTCTTATTTTTGCATTTTATTTGTAGAAATAGAATCCAAATCATATATTGACCATTCAAACGCGTGATCACGAACTTAAACTCGATTCTCCATTCGTGCCTCGTCAGGACACGACCGGGAACATTTTTTGGGATTTTGCTTTGGGTAAAAGCAAATTTCCTTTTAAAAAGCCTTACGGAATACTTATCTCTTTATTATTGATACTTTGTTAATTCTTATATTATATATATTTATATTTATATTTATATATATAGTAAAGGTGTTATTTCAAGGATCAACCATGAAAAGATAAACCGTTGCTTTCACCTGTCCTAAACCACCACTTGTAGCAAACCGCTACCTAATAAAATTTGCAAACCGCAACACAAAAAACCAAACCACCACTGCCACAAGTCACTTTCGAGCAAGTACAAGTCCTTTCCTTTCCTTTGTTTGCTAGCCACAACTCGACTACTAGCCAAACCAAGCACACAACTTGTAGTTATGTACCAAATCGGCTAGAAAACAAACCTACGAGGCTAAACAATTCAAACCGCTACAAGGAAATGAACTTGAATATGCCAAACTGCCACCAAGAACTACCTATCCTAAATGATCTTAGACTAACCCAAATAAGCTTACTAGGAACCCATTTAAGCATGACATAAGATACAAATAAGCTCAAAGGAAATTAAAGTACTCTTGGACGTTTCAAAACAACAACAAAACAACTTATAGATTGATTTTCCAAATCATTTTGAACCAAAACATTCGAACAACAAAAAAAACCAACTATGCTATGTATGATTCCAAATAAGCAGTTTATATACACACAATAAGCTAGAGAGCTAGGTCATAAACGAGCTTAAGAATCAAGAAGGAAAGAAGGAAAATAAACTATGACTTATAAGAAAAAACAAGGATGAAATTAAGTAGACAAAAACTAGAATAAGCAAACCACAAACACTAGAAAACCATGAGCTCTTGATACCACGTGTTAACTTATCAAATCACAAACAAGAACACATGAAATTATTAGAGAATCTGGAGAGAGAAAGATGAGTTTAGAGAGAGAAATAACAAAAAGAAATGGCTACACATTAATGAAAGTAAAAAATCAGCAACACCCTCTCCACATGAGGAGAGGGCTTTATATAGTAGAGTACATGGGCCAGCCTTGGGTTTAAGTGGGCTTCCAAGGCCGAGCTTGATATCTAATAGGCTTTAAAGCCAGTAACTACGCCCAATTAGCTTATAGAATTCCCGGGATCATTAACTAGACTAATACAAGGTTCGAGAATATTAATGAACATCACTTCACATAAAACTAGGTCTAACAACTACACAATTTCTACTTTAACAGCTGAAATGCAGCTTCTACCTTTTCACTCCAATCAAACTTCACACTCTTTTGAGTCAGCTTCGTCATAGGCTTGGCAATTTTTAAGAAACCTGTAATAAATCGTCGATAATAGCCAGCAAGACCTAGAAATTGACGAATCTCTGTCGGAGTCTTGGACGATGCCTAATCCTTGATTGACTCAATCTTAGTTGGGTCCACGTGAATACCTTCACTATCAATCACGTGACCGAGAAACTGTACCTTTGAAAGCCTAAATTCACACTTTGAAAACTTGGCGTACAATTCCTCCTTCTTAAGTAATCTCAAGACTAACCTAAGGTGCTCTTCATGCTCCTTCTTATTCTTGGATTAGATCAAAATGTCATCGATGAAAACTATCACGAATTTATCTAGATATGGCTTGCACACCCAATTCATCGGATCTATGAATATTGTTGGTGTGTTGGTCAGTCCAAACGACATCACTTGAAACTCATAGTGACCATAGCGTGTTCTAAATGCTATCTTTGGAATGTCTTTCTTTCAAACTCTGAGTTGGTGATAACTAGATCTCAGGTCGATCTTAGAGTAGACTCCTGACCCTTGCAACTGATCAAACAAGTCGTTGATTCTCAGAAGTGGGTATCGTTTCTTCATAGTAAGTTTGTTTAGTTCACGGTAGTCGATACACATCCGAAAAGATCCATCTTCTCAAACCATCTTGTCAACCCGACCACTCCTTCAGTTCCTTTGAAATTGAGTGGTTGATACTTCACGAAGTCATGGTAAGTACACTCACGGGCGATAGGCATAATACCTCTGTCATTCCTATTAGGATTTCCATTCCCATTGCCCTCTTCATTTCCGTTTCCATTTCCTCCACCATTTCCGTCTCCATTTCCCCTGTCATTTCCGTTTTCGTTTCCCTCAACGTTCCCGGTGTCATCATCATCTCCATTCTAGCTTTGACTTTCAGCAGCAAGCTCAGCAGCACGGTTTGCCTCATAAGCAGCCAACGTATCCGCCACTCATTGGTTAATGATTTCTTTAATTGCCTCCAGGGTGATAGTCATGATCTAAACACAAGACATAGCACGCGGTAAGATTTGTAACGGGATATAGCTATTATAAATGGTAAATAGTATTTATAAGGTAAAAATAAAATTAACACGTTTTTCCAAAACGAGTAAATAATAATGAAAGACAAAAATGCGAGAGAATCATAATAAGCTTTTCATATCATATATAAAAGCATCATTCAGTTACATTCAACCCATAATAGAGAACTTGATTTACGCTAATACTACTACTAACAACTAGTTCTACTATTAGCCTAAAGTCCATACACAACATCATGGACGAAAACCCAAACGCCTCGTGACACGAAACTTCGGTCGGCGCCTGAATCAAATAACGTAGAAGCATAGTGATTGTTGAGAAGAAATGTACCCATGACAACGTTCGAGTTGGGGTTAGCTTCTCCTCCTCCCAGCACATAAGCCTTTCCTCAGTCTTTCTGGTCTTTTCCCATTCTTTGTTTCCACAGTTCTTATTCTTTAACTTGGGACACTCATTCCTGTAGTGTCCTTATCTCCCACACTTAAAACAAGTAGGAACCCTCTAATTTACTATTGGGGCTCTTTAAGTAGTTGGGACAACAACTGCATTCTTATAATCCCTGGCCATATGCCCCACCTTGTTGCACTTCCTGCACTTCACACTGCATGGTCCTTCGTGATGTAACTTACACTTGTTGCAGTAAGGCAAAGGCCCATCATATCCCTTTTTCTCATTGTTACCAGCCGTATAGGCTCTCGCCACATTTGACCTCCATTATGTCTTTTGAATGGTGGTTGCTTCCCACGGTTGTCTCTCTGGTTGACCTCTAACCTTCTTTTATTTTTAGCATTTTTCACCTACATACCCCTTCAACTTTTGATCCATTAAATTGTTGGCAATATGAACAACATCTTGGAGTTTTGTAGGTTCAGCAACAATTACATTCCCTTGGATGTCATCGGGGAGACATCTAATGAATTTCTCAACCCGGTCCTCCTCCTCAAGGACCATCTTGGTGCACATCATAGTCAACTTTTGAAATCTTTGAGTATAAGCAGCCAAATCATTATTCTTCACGGTCAAATTCCACAGCTTAGACTCCATCTTTTGAATTTCATTTTTAGGTTAATAAACATCAGCCTTAGCTTCATGAGCACTCTCCATAGACATGAGTAAATGCAGCCTCATTCCACGGTCCTTTTATGTGAGTTCCACAAGTTAGAGCAATGTTCAAACAGGTGCAAGTAGCATGACTTAACTGATATTTCTCTGGACAATTGCTTTTATATGGAACACCTATTTTTTGGCATCTTCTCAAACTACCTTATCAACCTGACAACTCTTCATTCCCTTGAAGTTGAGTGGTTGACACTTCATGAAGTCTTGGAATTACACTCTCAAGCAACAGCAAACACCCCTATTATTCTCATTTGGATTTCCATTTCCACCATTTCCATCTCTACCATTTCCATCTCCACCATTTCCATTTCCACCATTCCCATTATCGCCGTCACTGTTCGTTTTGGCTTGACTTTTTATTCATCCTCGAGACATTTTCATCTCGTTTCGCCTCATAAGCAGCCAACGCTTCTTCCACTCGTCGATTAACGAGTTCTTCGATTTCCTCCGGGGTCATACCAAAACGAGTGATAGTCATGTTCTACAGGACAAGACATAGTACATGGTGATATTCGATATGAGATATAGCCACTATAAATGGTAACTAAGGTTTATATAGGAAAATACAATAGAACATGTTTTACCAGAACAAGTAAATAGCAATAAAGACGAACACGCGAGAAAATAAAAACAAGCTTTTCATATCAAATATAAAAGCATCAGTCGGTTACATTCAACCCATAATGGGGAACTTGATTTACGCTAATACTACTACTACCAACTAGTTCTACCACTAGTCTAAAGTCCATACACAACATCATGGGCGAAAACCCAAACGCCTCGCAGCGAATGTCTCCAATCTCCTAAATCGCATCTTGTCATAGTAGTGGAACCTACGGATCTGCCTAAGCTCACTCTCCATAAAGCTCATGCATTGCCAAAACCTATTGGCTCTCACTCTCTTCATCATCATAGTACCTTAAAGTCTCACGTTGCTCCTCTCTAAGACGCAACCTGCTCAAGTAAGCCATCTCTCTTTACCATCAATCAAACTCCTCGCCTCTAACTCTCTCTGTCCCTTCTCAATGTCCTCTATCCTCTGAAGAGGTATCTCTATAACATGCTTATAAATATCCTGCAAACCCTCCTTAACCTGCTCTAAATGCTCTACAGCATCGGGCATAAGCATACCATCAGGGATATCAATCCTGACAACCACATCCACTCCAACCTCCATAGTACCTCTATCACTAGACTCGACCTCGTCCTCAACCTCGTCCTCTACATCAACCCCAACATCGACCTCCATATCAATACCTGCATCAAACCCAGCCACAACATCCCTATCTACTGCAACCTCAACAGCCGTAGCATCAGCCTCAATATCTGCCAACTCATCGGCATCAATGTACTCCTCAACACTATCCTATAGTGAAATAGAATCCCTAAACCTCTTACGAGATGGAAGAAGATCAGTACAAGAAGGAACTAAAGCTCTCATAGCATGGATATATGAAGTCATGGTAGCAGCAGAGGACCTACATCTCTTGCAAGATGGTCCAACAGATGACTCAGAAGAAGAATCCCCAGGTAACGACTCGGATGTCATTAGTGGATACATGGTAGATAATGGGGCAGACCTCCAACGGAGATAGGCCTCGCTACACCGTGGAGTCCTAGCAAGTGGTGGATAACTAAATCTCGGTGGTGTAGATGAATCAGCAACGGTGGTGTCTGGTGATGCATGTTCGGGTAAGGAATGACCCAAAGTAGAATGCTCAGATGATGATTGATCTGAAGATGAATGACCCGATGATGATTCGGAAGTAAAATGATCCATGTGATGTGATGTGTACCTCAATGCAAACATTGAGAAGATATAGGACTAGTTAGTAACCGCAAGTGATAAAACAGCTCGAATAGTTATCAACTTGACAACCGGGCTAAATGTCTCATAAAAATCAATACCTGGTTGTTACCGAAGACCTTTGGCAACAAATCTTGCTTTGTAACGAGTGATAGCACCATTCTTTTCCCGTTTTAACCTGTATACCCTCTTACCATCAACAACATTTGTATTAGAAGCACGAGGTACTAAAGACCACGTTCCATTTTTCAGGAGAACATCATACTCTTCTTTCATAGCTTGATGCCACTCCGGAGAGTTGTTGGCAACGGTAAACGAGGTTGGTTCATTAATGGTAGTGGGGAGGACAGTAGCATGATTTGCGGAAGGATTGTAGGGAACCCGTTGTTTGGGATTTTGATGAAGATTTGCAGGACGTTACCGAGTGATGGGAGGTGGTGGTGGTGGTGTGGGTGTTGTGGTGTTGGTATCGATGTAGTCGATACTAGAGATGGTTGACCATTAGAAGACTCAGGAGAAGTTTGAGAAGTTGGACTCAAAAGTGAAACTAATGATGGAGATGAAATCGGTGAGCATGGTGAAGATGGACTTGGATAGTCAGTAATAGTAATTACATAAGGTGATTCCGAGGAGTAACAGGGAGATGTTTTCAAAGGGGGTGAGGAAGTTGTTTTAGGGATATCGAAAGGAAATTGTGCTTCATTAAAACGAACATGTCGAGCAATATAAAGACGCTAGGTAGAGATATCAAGACAACGATATCCATGATGGGAGGGGCTGTAGCCAAGAAAGACACACTGTCACACCCCCCAAACAGGGCGTGGACATAAACACGTGTCCGAGGGCGTGACGTCATAATATACATCACACAAGATACAAAGAATGACCTCTAAGGGTACATTTAGAAATCCAACATCGTTGCATTAATTGAAAATAGTTACAGTTTTACATAAGTTCATAGATAATATGCGGAAGCGAATAAAAGTTTTAGAAGTTGAAAACGATGTTAAAACAAGTAATAATAGTTCTTGAAAATCGGTCCAATGCAAGGCGACCCCATATAGAAAATAAATACATCCATAGCTAAGAAACTGAGAAAAACATGCTAATATGTCAACATAAAGTTAGTGAATTCATATGTTTGAATTTGATATAAGAATGGACCACAAATTTTGAAAAATGCATGTGACTATTATAACAGATACAATATCACATAAAAAGGCATTTACGTTGCACTAAGCTCATGATACCGAGGCTAAATGTAATGGAAGCATGCAAAATGCTTAACAAACTTGCCCTGACGGGTGCCAACATGGCGCTTCACCATATCACTCGACATGGTATACGTCCATTGATCATGTAAGAGCTACCTACACGGACGGGGATGATTAGTCCTAATAGATCTATTTACAACACTCGCGCTCACTTACCAATCCAACTGATCATAAGTAACTAATGGTTCATGATAATTGGGGCATACAAGTTTCAACATTTACTTAGGCAACACGTAAACAAGATTGGGAAAAACGTAAGGCATTTATGTCCAATATTTAAAAGCAAGCAATGTTTCTCACCCCAAATAGTAAAGAAAGTAGTAAAAATGTGGGGCTATGAACTCACCTTAAGCAAGTAGTGAGCAAGATATTCAACGAAGTGAATAACGATAACAAACAACTCTAACCACGACCTAATTAATAGACGCGCTTTAGAAACAAGAAATAAATACGAAACATCAGATAATACGCTTGTAAGAAAAATAGACATCCATAAGTGTTTGCGCTTTAGTTTATATAGTAAAATGTGTCATTATGAAAGTATAAGGTTTATAGTCACGTTACGCCATGTTATAAGAAAAGTTTTTATTTTTTGAAAGTTACTATTTTAGGAAAGCTCTAAGTTTTGAGACGTTAATACCGTTCCCTAATATTCGATGATTCCTTTTGCCTATAACACGCTACTTAAACCTAAACGCCTAACTTCCAAGTCCATCTCGCTAATAAATATCAAAAGTTACTATTTTTAGAAGTTTCATGTTTTAGAAATCCCGACAATATATTTGTGACGTTTCCAAAGTTTCCACTTAATATACTAGTGTCTATATACGTTTTGCCAATGTTTTTAAAGCTCAAATATGTCCGAAAGTGTCTGAAAACCTCTTTTTAATTTCCAATTAGCACCTTAAATAAGTATTTAAGGTGCACAATACACAGGGTTGAGGTGTCTATGCCAAGCTACACTTTTAAATAGGTATTTTTCCAAAAAGTGTTTCAAAATTCATTTCGCCATAACTCGGCCGTTTTAAGTCCGCTTTTAGTGTGCGATATATGAAAATCTATCTATTCGAAAAAAGCTCTCTAAAAACTACTTTTTTGCCTAATGAAAACATTTTTAAGTCGCCCAAATCCTCAAAACAAAATCAGATCAGCAACTACCTTTTTCACAAACGCTCCCGAAAATCCATCCAAACTTCACAATAGTGCCTATACTAACCTATTCTCCATTCACAACTAATCCACAACAAAACCACACCTAAAATTAACCTAATCCTTTCATCTTTTTTGTTGCAACTCACTTTTCAACTCACCTCACCGAGATCGCAAAGTCATAAACATATTACTTTCATTTTTATAAAAGATGACAAGATATTATTTCATTTCTTTTTATAAAAGTGTCACACACACATGGATTCTTAAGCATGAACAAGATTTATAAGAATGAAAGAGAATATCAAAAGAAATATCAAGAATTCTATACAGAATGAAACAAGCAAGCAATAACACAAGATCTATACCAAAAAACACTAGATCTTGAAAACCCACAAATAAAACTAGAAACTCTAACTTGTATATCTTGAGAAAACCCTTGAAACAAAATGATCAACCCTTGGAACACCCTTAGATATGATTATAAATGATCTTGGAATGAGTGAATCTTGATAGATATCAAAACTATGGAAAGTATATGTATGTATGTATGTATGTGTGTGCCGTGAGCAAGGAGAGGGAAAAAGAGAGAGATGAGAGATTTTTGAGGCTATGAAATGAGAGTGAAACCCTAAGTTAGAAGTATGTAAGGTATTTATAGGAAATGATTAGGTTAAGGTTCAAATGACTTAGATACAACCAAAGTGAAACCAATGGCTTAAGTAACCAAAACACACTCAAGGGTGTGTGCGGTGATGGATCGGAAGCTGAAAACCGCAAAGCACAAGGTAAGGGGGAGTTCCAAGCTTGAATCACACTGGTCCATTTTGAAATTAAATCATATTCCCTTGTTTATTGTTAGTGGATTTATGGTCCAAGGTTGGCATGCATAAGTACAAGAGGTCTTACACCACCTTGCATGCCTTCAAAACATCACTATCTTTGCATGTGATGTAGTTGTTGTACTCATATTAAAAAATTTCAAATTTATCGGTTCCTTTCTTTTCTTTTTGCTTGCAACAAAAAATTAGATATGGTTATGGTGGGGCGGGGTGGGGGGGGGGGGTTAAACATTTAACCACAAAAATTGACTTCCTAAACCCAACAATATACGAATAACTATAGTTTTAACAAAACGAAAAGATTTCGGGTTTCTTTTCCTGGGTGGTGTTTGGTGGACTGGGGGGGGGGGGCCGTTAAGTCAAAAACGCGAACAACGCAAATTAAACGTTAAAACGTAAAAATAAGTATCGAAAGTGGTCATAAACTACGAAACACTTAGAAATGATAAAATAACTCATATAATACCTAGACTAATCATAATCCAAAGTCGGAACGCGTTCGAGGACATTTTTCAAATTTACGCGGGTTAACTTCCCGGTAAACTGCCAGATTCACACGTAACGTATAAAAGTCCAGAATAATGATCAAAAAAGTTTAAAATATTGACCTGAAATTTACGGGGTGTGACATCCTTCCCCCGTTAAAAGAGCTTTGTCATTAAAGCTTAAGATGTAACTTTATACGCAGGTGTAGGGTTAGCAAAAAGATGCGGATACTTTTCTTCATTTGGTCCTCGCGCTCCCAGGTAAACTCAGGACCTCGCCTTGAGTTCCAACAGACTGACATAATTAGGATGCGGCTTTGATTTAGTCGTTTAACTTCTCAATCCATGATTTCAACCGGTTCCTCGATGAAATTAAGCTTGTCATCAATCCGAATTTTGTCTAACGGAATAGCTAGCGGTTCGTCAGAGAAACACTTTTTCATATTGGAAACGTAAAAAGTACTATAGACACGACTTAGTTGATCCAGGAGTTCAAGTCGGTAAGCCAATGTTCCAACTTTAGCAAGGATTTTAAAAGGTATAATATAACGAGGATTCAGCTTCCCCCGCTTGCTAAAACGTATCACCCCTTTCCATGGTGATACTTTCAACATAACCTTATCTTTAGCTTGAAATTCCAATGGCTTACGTCTCCTATCGGCATAGCTCTTTTGTCGATCACGTGCCGCTTGAATACCCTTCTTGATTTGGATGATCTTTTCCGTGGTTTCATGAATAATCTCAAGGCCAGTAAGCTGAGCATCTCCAACCTCAGCCCAACAGACAGGCGATTAACACTTTCAGCCATACAGTGCTTCAAACGGTGCATCTTTGATACTCGTGTGATAACTATTGTTGTACAAAAATTCTACTAATGGTAGGTGTCTATCCCAGCCTTTCCCAAAGTCAATCACACAAGCACGCAACATGTCTTCTAAGGTTTGGGTGGTCCTTTCACTTTAACCATTGGTCTGGGGATGATAAGTCGTACTCATATCCAATTGAGTACCTAGAGCTTTGTTTAGCGATTTCCAGAAATGATATGTAAATTTTCTGTCTCGATCAGAAATAATCAAAACTGGCACACCATGTCTTTAGACTACTTCCTTCAAGTATTGTCTTGTCAACTTTTCCATTGTGTCGGTTTCTTTCATTGGTAAGAAATAAGTAGATTTGGTGAGTCAGTCAACAATTACCCAAATTGTATCTTGACCAGTCGAAGTCTTTGGCAATTTAGTAACGAAATCCATTGTGATGTTCTCCCACTTCCATATTGGATCTTCCATCATTTGAAGAATTCCTCCTTTGCCTTTTAAGTCCTTCATCTTTCATATGTTTTGTCTTATCAACTCAAATATAATTTCCAACATCAGCCTTCATATTCGGCCACCAATACAGGTTTTTCAACTCTTGGTACATCTTGTCTGATCCAGGGTGGATCGAATACTTTGAATATGCGACTCATGCATAATCAGAGTCCTCAAGTCACCAAAATAGGGTATCCAACTTATATTCCTCAAACATAACGTTCCATCAGCACAGGGCTCTAGATTCTTAATCATACCAACCAAATCTTTGGTTCCATAATTCTCTTCCATTCTCGCCTCAACCTAAGCGTTCAAAATTCTCTTAGGAAGATCTAAATCAATAGTCATAACTAAGGGTCGAACTCGTAATGGCTTAATCATTTCCTTTCTGCTCAAAGCATCCGCCACCACGTTTGCCTTCCCCGGGTGATAACAAATGTCACAGTCGTAATCACTCAACAATTCCAACCATCAACGTTGTCTCATGTTCAACTCCTTTTGATCAAGAATATGCTGCAAACTCTTATGATCAGTGAACACAACGCACTTCATGTCGTACAAATAATGTCTCCACATTTTGAGAGCAAACACTACAGTTCCATGTTCTAAGTCATGTGTAGTGTAATTCTTCTCGTGAATCTTGAGTTGGTATGACGCGTAAGCTATGACCTTTTCCCTTTGCATCAAAACTATGCCCAACCCTTTACGAGAAGCATCGCAGTAAACCACGAAGTTTTCACTACCTTCGGGTAAAGCCAAAATCGGTGCACTACACAATTTCTGCTTCAATAGCTGAAATGAAACTTCAGCCTTTTCACTCCAATCAAACTTTTCGTTCTTTTGAGTCAGCTTCGTCATAGGCTTGGCAATTTTTGAGAAACCTTCTATAAATCGTCGGTCATAGCCAGCAAGACCTAG
>BQNB010131802.1:0-12008 GCA_026074375.1 Tanacetum coccineum | reverse complement strand
TCTTTTACATATATTATCAAGAACAAACATATAAATAGTTGTATAAAAGCTAGCATACCATAGATTCCCTTAAAGCAAATATAATATCAAGCTAAACTATGTCTTAAATTATCATGTACATGCATAAAAGTTCATGTAAAATTTTTTTGTACCTATAGCTTGGCCGTCACAAGAAATAAGGGTTTCAGAAGAAACATCTATCAATCTTTCTCTTTTTGTCGAGATATAATTGGTAATGTCCATCACAAACAGAACATTGAAGTCTACGGAAGGTCTTAACTTTATTTTTCATTGTGAGAAAACATTACCGATAATTTCATATAAACTTGAATAATCTCGATCCTTATTTACATGCAAGTAGATATTCTACCATGAGTAGAAGCGCACGACCATTAGATTGAATCATGACATTCATTTAGATTATTCTAAGGTTTAGTGGTCGGTTTATAACGTTGACTATGCATGTAAATGTTGACTTAATGCTTTATAAGGTTGTATAGTACAATTATTCATTGCATGATTGCGCAAGTATTTCAGTGCATGCACGTATTTCATTGGGAATGTTGATGATAACATGGATGGATGGATGGATGTTGATCCCATTAGCATTTTAGCTTACACGCTACTCATGTGAGCTTCTTGTTACAAACAAAGTCCAAAAACGTGACGGTTTGTTTACTCTTTGAATATGCATATTTTATCTAGTGACTGTTTACGTGTATAAAAGATTGAAGTAAATAATTGAAAAATATGTTTCCAATGGGTATTAAAAAACACATGAAAAATGTATAAACTCATGCCTAACGGTATATTTAATTATTTATACATAAGCGTCACTATTTTATTGGTTTATAACGAAACGAGTCTCTTTGATACAAACAATAATGAAAACCTCACACTCGAGATTTAGCTACAACAATAGATATAAGTTTATTTTATTATTTTTTTTAACAACAATTTAAAAAAAAAAATTATGATATTATTAACAACAAACGAAGAGAAGAGGATTATACAGAAAGAACCAGGAGCCAAAACAAAGCTCAAAACCACATAGCAAATAAGAAAAATACCATGAACTAAAGCTGCCTATACAATTTAAATGAATTGAAGGCGAATATAGAAGGTGTCGAGTTGCCTTTAATGAAAGATGGTGGTGGTCGCTAGCAGGTTCGGGGGAATTTTCAGTATCTTCGGTGAGAAAATATATTGATGATCATCAGATGATAGGTTCTATGACAAAAACTCGATGGGTTAAATCGGTTCCAATAAAGATAAATGTTATGGCTTGGAAAGTAAGGTACGGTTTTCTCCCCACTCGTCTTAATCTTTCTCGTAGAGATTTGGATATCCAATCCAATCTTTGTGCCAATTGCAATAAGGAAGTTGAATCCACAAATCATGTTTTCTTTGCTTGTTCTATGGCGAGAGACCTTTATCATAAAATTGCTTCTTGGTGGGATATTAACTATTCGGAGTTTTCTTCTTACGAGGAGTGGTTGGAATGGCTTCTAAATATGAGAATTCAATATGATCGAAAGAAGATTTTGGAAGGCGTTTTCTATGTTATGTGGTGACTTGTTTGGAGTTTTCGTAACAAGAGTATATTTGGTTCATGCATTCCATCTATAGCGGTTATCTTTGATGATTTAGTTTCTAGATCGTATTATTGGTGTAAATATAGGAGTAAGGCTAATTTTAATTGGATAGATTGGCTTAAAAACCCTTCTCTTATCACGTTGTAATGTCTTGTTTAACTTCTTGCTAGTTGGTTCTTAATAAATTTGCCGTTAAAAAAAAGTTGCCTATACAAATCAAAAGGGCTAGAAACCCAAAGGTTCCAATTTGCAGTCCTTGGAGAATGACCAGCCGAAATCCACGTCTTGGTTAATCTCTGGATAGAAGGAAAAATGTCCTCTACCTTAATACTATTAGGAGAGTTGATTAACTTATTCCTCCATTTTCATATGAGAAATGTTAGATCCACATAAAGTTTACAAAAACACATTCACATAATGATGTGACATGAAAACTATTGGTTTTATCTCTCATACTTTTGATTCTTTTTACATATTTACATCCACAAATTAACTTACGGATCATTATGTGGATTATTTTTTGTAAAAATTAAGTGAGTAGCATTCTCTTTCCATATACCTCATAAAGCGTATTGAAAAACCTCATGGATAACCTTTTTGAGACAAGAACAACCTTTTTAACAGCAAATTAGATTAAAACTTTAACTAAAAGCTAGAAGAAAAGATTACAAAATAACAAGCTTAGGATCTTTCATCCAAGTTATTCAATTAAACTTGGATTTACACTGATTAGAACATCAATTATAAGATTGCGACACAATTTCGTCAAAAATAGTCGCCCTTCTAGGATTGCATGAACCCAAAAGGAGTTGATTCCGAAAGCTCCAAATCTTCCATCACACCAGGTAAAAGATGCCCTATAACATATTCTTCACTTTCCTATTTTTTTTTTTTTGAAAGACAATTTTAATTATCTCACAATATTTAAATCACAAACTATCTTACATTTCTTAAGCATGACTTGAACCCATAACTATTTGGTTGAAGAGCTTCACACACAACATATGATATTATTGGGAGACAAACTTTGGTCTTCACTCTACTACTTAAATGAAGATTCGAAAACCAAAGCAAACCACTCATCATGCAATAGACATGAGTTTAGGCATGTTTTAAAGACTATCATTTGGGGGTGTATTTTATTAAGGGGTTATATTTGGTTTGTTTAAGGGGTTAGTTTTGAAGTGTTGTTTTGTGATTTTGTTATTAGGTGGTGAGGATTAATTGGGGGAGGATTGGTTTTAGGGGTGGTATAATAGGTGTGTTATGATTGGTGTTTTGGAGTAAATTGTGAGGATATTTTTGAGAAAGTAGAGTGGATTTAATTTTGGTGGGGTGAGTTTGATAATTTGGTTTTTAAGAAATTGAGTGGTGGAGTGTTTTTAAAATCAAATAAACAAAAGACCTTATTTGAGATAGTGGGGTATCTTCGTTCAAAGAAGCTATGGGTCAAAGATTTCGTCTTCGTTTTTTTACAAATTTTCCCGACAATTGAGTACTCCCTTCTCTGCTAATGATCTATTTCTATATCCACTCATGTAATCAATATAGGTCACGTGGTCGATTCGTTTGTTGATTTCCAACAAAGAAGACGAACAAAAGATGGTAAGCGTTTTGGATTTTTTCGATTTATTTATCAATATCTTAATGGTAGAGTTAGAGTCAATAACTTATGTAATCGATTTTTTGGGAGTGGATCAATACTCTCGAAAATTCCATGCAAAGTGTTGCAAAGAGATTCAAAAGAGAGTACATGAAGGAGGAAGTGTTTAACACCTCGGTGGCAAATAACGACAAAAATGAATCGAATAAAAGGAAGTTTGATAGGTTCTCATATAAGAATGTGGGCAAATACAGATTATTTGAGAAATCAATGTGTCCTGTGGTAAAGACTTGACCCTGTAATGATAGCTGAAGTGAATGCGCCAATCAGATACAGGAATCTCTCTTCTTCAATCCCATCACTATCCACCTTCTCCCTACCATCTCTCCTTCTCCTTATCGATCTTCAACCTCCTACCAACTCTTACTCCACCTCCTCCTCCTGTCCTTCTTCTCCCCTCCTTCCTTAATCTCCTCCTTGTGCGATTGTCCCTTGAAGATGAATATGTTTAATGCAAGGATCTCACTCTGTCGGTGATGCAGACGATAAAGAAATGGCCATATTTAGTCAATCTTAAAAGGCGCTTTGTAATGAAGGTTTTGATGTGTTTCAGATTAGCTATTTGGGAGAACTTGGGATACTCGAAATTCGAAGACCTGCGAAGAGGCTAGGGAAGATCATTTAGGGGTAATGTTGGTGTGGGCTCTTGGTTTCCTGTCTCCCTATCGATTGATCAGAAAGAGGATATGGAACGCAGAATTTCCTAAAAGGAGGTTAAAAAAAAGGTGCGTGTGGATTGCGGCGTTTGATAAGCCTTTCCGGGTCCGGATGTTTTTCATTATAGCTTTACCAGTCATTTTTGGCCTGTCCATTGAGAATGATGTGTTCGAACGGCTGTATGACTACTTCTTCATGTAAGAGTAAATCACCGTGAATGGATGAAACTCGAACTTTATACCTTTGATATCCTAAAATCCCCTGATGCCTAACATGGTTTTAAGGGATGTTCCGTCCTATAAGTTTGATTCCGGGAGGCTTAATCCAAGATTATTGCTAAAACATCTGGCGAAGGAACCGATTATTTGTTGTGTGCTTGGGTGATCTTGTCAATGAGGTTCAATCAAGCTTTTGTTTGTGCCGGACAAGAATAATCCTGACGGTTAGACGGGGTACATCCATTTTTGTTATTCTTGATGAGGTTTCTTCAAATGGTGTCGTAGGAAAAGAAAACAACAAGCTCTTAACCGAAACGCTCCCTTACCCGCTCTTATTAATTTTTATTAAAAGTTGATTTCGAGAAAGCAGCTTTTTGATTCGGTCCCGCTGGGATTTTCGTGGACTGATGTGTAAAATAATATTTGTGGTTTCGGGGGGTGAAAAAAGATGGAGGACTTTTTTTCTTGGATTTCAAAGTTGTCTTTTAGAGGATCATCCAAATCCAAGGGGGTGGGGACCCACATGGGGAGGGACATCCCAATCCACTATCAATCCCAGGGGGGTGGCACATCCAGGGGGTGGTGGGGTCCAATTCCTTTGTCAAAACAAACCGTAGTTTTTTTCAAGTCTTCCTCCTACGGAGGAAAATTTTCAATTTTCTAGAAGTCCTTTAACAACATATAAAGTCCTTAAAACAAGGTGAATCCTTTTATTATTCCTTAAAAAATATATATCATATAATTATTATTTATTATATTTTATATTAATATCCTAATAATTTTTAATCATTAAATATTCCAATAGTATTCCCATAAATTCAATCATAATTTATCCCCATCTATTATTAAAAATCTTTGATTCGGTCCGCTGGGATTTTGTGGATGATGTGTTAAATAAATTTGGTTTCGGTGAAAGATGGAAGACTGGGATTCAAAGTTGTCTTAGATCATCCAGGGGGTCCATTCTTGTCAACAGTAGTCCTACGGAGGAATTTCAATTTTTTGAGGTCTTAAACAAGGTGATCCTTTATCCCCTTTTTTATTCATTCTTATTATGGAGAGCTTGCATATTTCTTTTCAACGTGTGGTAGATGCGGGTTTGTTTACGGGGATCAAAATTAATTCCATGGTGAATTTGTCTCATTTGTTTTATGCGGATGATGCAATCTTTCTTGGCCAATGGAGTGAGCTCAATATCGATTCGTTAGTTCGAGTTTTGGATTGTTTTTTCCGGGCTTCTGGTCTTCGTATTAACATGTGTAAGAGTAAGATTATGGGTGTTAACGTTGAAGATGGGATGGTTAAAAACGCGGCTTCTAAACTTGGGTGTCTTGTCCTTAAGACTCCATTCACTTATTTGGGTACGAAAGTTGGGGGAAATATGTCAAGGAAGCAAGCTTGGAAAGAAGTGGTGGACAAGGTGTTATCTCGTCTTTCTAGATGGAAGATGAAACTCCTTTCAATCGGAGGCAGACTCACTCTTCTTAAGTCCGTGTTAGGATCTATGCCAATCTTCCATATGTCCATTTTTAAGGTTCCCTCGAGTATTCTTAAATCTCTTGAATCTATTCGTAGTCGGTTCTTTAATGGCCAGGATCCGAAGAGTAACAAAGCTTCTTGGGTAAAGTGGAACAAGGTCCTAACTCCGAAGGATAAAGGGGGTTTAGGGGTTTCAAGCTTGTTTGCCCTTAATAGAGGTCTCATGCTCAAGTGGGTTTGGCGGTTCTATTCTCAGAAATGTTCCTTATGGACTAAAGTGATTAAGGCTATTTATGGGGAGGACGGGAATTTGAACAAGGATGTTTCTGGTGGAGTTCGAACCTGCTGGACATCGATAGTTCACGAAGTAAGGGTGTTACAAGGTCGGGGTATTAATGTTGCAGATTACATCCGATTGAAGCTGGGGAATGGGGAGAACACGCGGTTCTGGGTCGACAATTGGTATGAAGGCGGTGTCATCAAAGAGCTGTTCCCACGTATGTTCGCTCTTGAGTTGAATAAGAATGCTACTGTTAGTTCGAAATTGAATGCGTCAAGTTTAGATAACTCATTTCGAAGAAAAGCGAGAAGTGGAATTGAAGAGATGCAACTTAACTCTTTGGCTGAGATTTCTCGGATGACTACTCTCGTGCCTTGCGAAGATCGTTACGTTTGGACGTTAGAAAGTGATGGGGTCTTTTCAGTGGCTTCAATTCGAAAGGAGATTGATGGGAATCGGTTTCAGGATGTTAGTTTGCCGACTAGGTGGGTTAAATCCGTGCCAATCAAGGTGAATATCATAGCTTGGAAAGTCAAATCTAACGCGCTCCCAACGCGTTTTAATATCTCTCGTCGTGGAATGGATATTGATTCGATTGTTTGTCCCATTTGTAATGCCGGTGTGGAATCGACAAACCATATTTTCTTTCAATGCGTTGTAGTGAGACAGATTATGCGTAAGATATCTTCTTGGTGGAATATCGACTATTCGGATGTGAATTCTTACGAGGAATGGCAAGTTTGGTTGGTTTCTATTCGGATTCAATCCAAACTCAAAGGCGTTCTTGAGGGTGTATACTATGGTTTGTGGTGGTATATGTGGAACTTTCGCAACAAGCTTCTGTTTGATAAGAAGATCCCTGAAAAGGCGCTGATATTTGATAATTTAGTTTCTAGTTCTTTTTATTGGTGTAAATTCAGATGTAAAGCGTCGTTCAAGTGGGACGATTGGCTTAAGAACCCTTATATTGTTCTTGTTTGATCTAGCTCCTTGCTAGTGTTTTAATAAATCGCCGTTCAAAAAAAACCACTAAATTTGATAAACACCCATGTTCTAAGGCCTGATACCTTTTATTTAAAAGTTTGTTTTCATAGTTATAGTTCCATGTTAAACTTTAAAGTTTATTTTCATAAAAGTAAATTGTAAAATACATCCCTGTGGTTTGCACTTTCTCACACAATACATCTCTGTCAAAAACTTTTGACACTTTACATCCTTCGTTAGGCAAAGTTGGATTCATTTTTCTTCCCTATAGGTACGAACGTGCAAAATTTTGCCGTTTTCTTCTCCGGGGGTTGTATTTTGCCGTTAGTGCAAACCTATGGGATGTTTTTTTGCAAAATATTTTATTTTTAATTTTATTTTTATTTATTATTTTTTTGTTTTACTTTAATTTTTTAATTTTTTGATTATTATTAATAATAATAATATTGTTATTACTATTTGCCCTTTTTATATTATTATTTTTTTTATCTATTTGGTACGTTTTTTTCGTTTTTATTCGTTTTTCTCCGACGTTATTATACGTGTTGGTACGTTTTTGTACGTAGAAAAACGAAATGTATCAAAAGTATAAAAACGTATTAAAACGTACGAAAACGTACAAAAACAAATAAACAATGTACAAAAACGAAAAAACCCGCAAAAACTGATAAAAACGTACAAAACGTTTTTTATGTACGTTTTACGTTTTTGTACATTGTTTTTTTCGTTTTGTACGTTTTTTGTACGTTTTCGTACGTTTTAATACGTTTTTATACTTTTTGTTACATTTTCTTTTTCTACGCTTTTGTACAGATGAAAACGTATGAAAGCGTACAAGAACGGATAAAAACTGATAATAAATACGGATGAAAACATACAAAAGCGAACAAATCAAAAAAAAACGTACAAAAACGGATATTAAAAAGACCTAGCCTCTATAAGTCCATATATAAACATACAAATAATCATATAAAAGATTTGCCTAATCATATTTAAAACTGATATATGGTGATTGATAAGCGTATGATAAAACGTATTATTATTCAGATTAAAAAACGACGAAGGAAAAACATAAATACGTATCTTTTATGATAAATAAACAAAATTATATTAATTATTTATTTTTATATTAAATATTCAAAAAGGGCAATAGTAGTATTTCACTTTTTTTATAATAAACATAGAAAAATTAAAAAAACCTCTCAAAATATAATTATAAAATTTAAAAAAATAATAGAAAATAAAATTATATTTAATAATTAATTATCTTACAAAATACATCCCTGTGGTTTTCTCACACAATACATCCCTCGTCAGAAGATAACGGAAAAATATTTGCATCGTTCGTCCTCATGGATGTATTATGTCTAACGTTTGCCTAACGAATGATGTAAACTGCCAAAAGTTTCTGACATGGATGTATTATGTGAGAAAGTGCAAACCACAGGGATAAATTTTGCAGTTTACCCTGTTCATAATTATTGTTCCATGTTAATCTTAAAAGTTTCATAGTTAGATGTGTCTTTTTAACGGCGATGTGTTATAAAAAAAACTAGCAAGGTGCTAGCAAAAGTACAGAGGCAATTTCAACTAATCATTTCAACTACTGTAAAATTGACATTTAAACTTTAACCAAAAATAAGAAAAAGGACGAATGTTATTATAAATGTCACACTTTCTCATAGCTTTAGAGTTAAAAGTGACATTATTTTGAAAGTGGCAAAGCATTCAACATGTAGTAGCAAAAATAAAATAAGGACGATCTTTCGAATCCTTTGAAGCATGCCAAGACAGAAGCCATGAATCTAAATCCTCGCAAGAGCTCAAAATCGGTATCTTAGAATCACTCCAAGCACGAACTAGCCTCCAAACAATAGAATCCGTATCACAAGAAAAGAAAACATGGATATTGGACTCCACATGCCCGTTGCAAACAATGCACAGAATTGAAGCAATATCCAACCCCCGAGAAGACAAGTTAAAACGATGAGAAAGTCTATCCATAAACAAGCGCCACATAAAAATGTTAACCTTCCTAGGAAGAACCTTATACCACCTTGTGCATGGAATCAAATTAGGGAGCATGCAATCATCAATATGCTTCCTGATGTTCCTTACCGAAAAGCCACCTTCATGAGATAGAGACCAAATACAAAAGTTGTCATCATTGTCTCCTAACCATGTAGCTTTCCAAAAACGAACTAAGGAGTCATCACCTCTCTTGAAATGTATAGAGCTCAAAGGAACAATACCACTTGAGTGAAGATGACTTATTGCCAAAGATACAAGCCCATAACCCAGTAGTTTGACAGTCATTGATATCTATACCCGCTTCATCCCCATGGATCAATTTCACCACTTTCACCCATAAAGCACCTAGATTCTTAAGAAAACGCCATCTCCACTTTAATAAAAGAGAATTATTAAAGGCTTTAAGACTACCCACACCTCAATGGCGGATCCAGGAATTCAAGTTGGGGTACGCACTTATAAAAAGAATTGATTTTCGGGTATAAATTTTTTTCGGGTCAGATATTTTTCACGATTAAACCTTAGTTCAGATTCAAGTATCTTAACTAAAACTTGCTTTGCCGTTAACTAATTAAGTTCGAATTTTAAGCTAATTTAATATTATGTTTCAATTTAAATTTTTGTGTTTTAAGCTTTAACTAATGTGATTTGTGATGCGATTGTCGTAAAGACTTCAACAAGAAGTTTTACAACTCCTTAGGCAGAGTACATAGCCGTTGTAGTAGTAATATAGGTAAGACTCGGGGGTTGTTATCGTTCTCTAGGGGAATAGGTTGGGAAGGCTTGATCACGGTCTAACAGAATTCTAGGGGTTGAAAGAAGATTATTTTTGTATTTTTATATTTATAGGAAAGCAAGTAAATCTATGGTTTGAGATGTTGGTTTGTTTAACTATTAATTAAACTAATATCTAATCCACTAGTGATAACTTTATGATAATTAAATGTATTTATTTAATCATGCATTACTTATCAGATTGTTTCTCCTAATCATGTTGCCTTGTCACACTTGTGATGTAATGTGTAAGTATTTCCTAAGTTATGAACGAATTACACGAATACGTCGTCTATTTAATATTCCGTTAAGCCAAAGCACAAGTAAGGTAGTATGAAGATTATTACAAGGCCCTTAAGAGTATATTAAATGGGTGTGAAATACCTTAAGAGGGATCAACCACATAAGGGGCAAAGTAGTATGAAGACTGTTACCCTATGGTATCCTTTCTACGCACTCGCGTTTCCCTAGATGTGTCAACAGCGATACAGACAAAAGCTGGTTTTCTAAGGCCTAACGCGCACATTCATCAACAAGAAGCAACAGTAAAAGGATCCATAATCTGACTTTCATGTAATCATAAGAAAATACAAAGGAGAGTTTAGCCTCGCATGTTATAAAGAAAGCAAAGAGATAAATCAATCACACAACACATAGACATATTGAATGATTAATGATAAATAACCTTACTTGAATTAAAACATGGATTCAAGGTAGTTCAATATGGTTTTGAGGCCCTAAAAATGACCTATGAAGCTGCTACAGGAGTTAGGGTTCGTCTCCTTAAGTTATACAAAGTTATCCCATAAGTTACACACTAAAACCCTAAAATCGGTTTTGTATATATAGACATATCGACGCGACGACGTCGCTTTATGCTCCTGACACCGTCGCCACGTAGATGGTTCTAGATCCACTTTAATTCGGCTACGTTGTGACGCTGTCGCCAATATCCAGACACCGTCACCAGATAGATCACGACGGAGTCGCTTTATGCCTGTGACGCCGTCTCCACGTTCTGTAAGCAATGCTTCTTGGTGAATCTTGGTGCAAGACCGTAATCTCGTCCATTTCTTCTCCAAATGAGCCCAAGTCACGTGTATTTCCTCCAAATGTCATCCAAGTGCTAAAAACCTAAAAAAACGATTAAGCATATAATCTGGGCATATTTGCATGATTTAAGGGGTTAAATGACCTTGAAAAAGTGTATAAAATGACACCTCATCAAATACCCCTACGCTTGGGATTTGCTTGTCCTCAAGTAGATGGGCTTGTCTATCTAGACAATAGCAATATAAGGGTCATTTAACATACTCTTTAAAGTATTCTATAACACAACCTTCTAGACCTCGTAATTAAAAGCACGGAAAGTATATACTAGCACCTCACATAAGTGTTTGAGATTCTCTCTTTCTCTCGGGTGTATAATAAATTATAACATAATGGGGAAACAAAAAATCAACACTCATTACCTGTCATGGCATACAAATTACCTAGTCTTGGTAAAGGATCAAACCTTCACCTCTGGGCGCAAGTATTATTCATTACTATCTAAGAGGTCTTTTAAAGGTTTGTGGGGTGTAGGTGTAAGATAACATATAATGGAAACGAAAACGGATGAGATACATTTGGGTGGATTTGGGTGAATTTGGAGTGGAAGGGTTAGCTAATTATTTATGTGAATACACGTTGGTTTGGTTACTAAGCCAGGACTTGGACAAAGATATACAAACTCTACACAACTCTACATCAATCTTTTTCTTTTTCTTTTCTATTTTTTTCGAATAACATAATACATCACTTGGGGTTTATAGATGCACCCATATACTTGAACTTTTACATACTCGGTTATTTACAATCTAACTAACGACCCGATTTGAGGTGGATCAAAATAACATGGAAATCATCTAACAAACACATGGGGGTATTGATTTAACTTTTCTTCCCCATTCTTCCGCGAAATAAATACTATCATGAATCCCAACCGTCCCAAAACTTTATTTACAAGGATAAGGTCTAAGCAACCGTGTACTCAAATAATTAACTTGGGTTAAAACAATAATGTACTAAAGACGAGTACATACAAGGTAGGCTAAGGCGATTTGGGTGTAACGATTGGTTTAAGGGTGACAATGCTCTTCATTAACAGTCTGACTTAACCAGAAAATTACGAGAATCGTGAAAAAGGATAGGCTCGGAGGGTTGTACTAGGGGTATCATGCACTAAAAATGAGTGCATGGCAAAGGTGTGGGATAGTTATATGATCGGTGTGACCATCATAACAATTACAGGTTTAAAACATGGGTCAATCCTAGTGCCTCTTATC
>BQNB010131801.1:8461-18729 GCA_026074375.1 Tanacetum coccineum | reverse complement strand
CTTGATTTTGTAGCAAAATATCGTAAGATCGATCTCTTGGTGCCCCAAACAAGAGGGAGTATACATCAAGGGGGAGTCTTGGCATTGTTGAATTCTTTCTCTCTACATCTCGATGATTAACCTTTTTGGATTCGACAAAAAGGGGAAGAAATGGATTAAAACTTATTAATAACTTAAATTTTTTATTTTTATACAAAATGAGTTTATATTTTGTCATCATCAAAAAAGAGAAGATTGTTAATACAAATAATGCTTAAAAATGTTATTTATATTTTTCGACTCCTCTACGTTTTAAAGATGACAAAATGTAAAAACATTCACGATAAAAATAAAACGTTTACATATTATTAATCGTAAACTTCCATTTCGATATAAATCACTTGAGGTATGGATAAACAAATCATTAAACTTAATTAGTGATAAAGAAAATAATTTTTCTTCTTAATCCGTCACATTTCTACAAAACTATATTTTTACATAATTACACAAAATAGTTTTGTTAAATAAAAATAATGTTTTATTTAAAAACATAAATTTGAAATTCAAAATTTTCCTTCAAAACTGAATATAACTCACAAGGATAAACCTTCCACATAAAAGGACAAATATCGGAGTGTCAATCTAGAGAGGCCCCCTAAGTGCCTAGGCGGCCCCCAGATATATCTCGGACCTTCGGGACCGCCACCAGCTGACCATTAGGAATTCCTGGCTATAAATACTACACTATTCTCAGCAAAAAAACAGACCTATTTGCATGATTTTTTTAGTCCCCTTTCTCTCTCTAAACCTTCTTTCTCTCACTAAATATCTTGATCACAAACATAGTTTAATCTTGTTTCAAGTGATCAAATCTCATTTTCTATCTTCTTCCTTTTTCTATCAAGTGCAAGAGAAGAACACTCGTATTCGCCAAGAAACGAAGTGTTATAGATTAGTGATTTCTCTTTTCTTCTTCTAAGATTCAAAACTCTATTTTGATTATCTTGTGTGATTGTGTAAATCGGATTGTGTGTAAATCCGATAGTGTAGATCTTGTGATTGGGTAGTACTTGTGTCAGTTGTAGATTGGTTCTAGCTAAGATTAGGACTCGAAATTTAGTTTAGTGTCAAAAAATAACGTAAGCGACGTGTAAACGGGTTTCTCCGCCTAAAGGGAGCTTGTTGACATAGTGAAATCTTAAATCGGATACTCGGGGAGTGGAGTAGGGCGAAGAAGAGCTTCGTAGCCGAACCACTATAAATCTTGGTGTCTTGGTTTGATCGTTATTTCCTTTATCTCTTTATATTGTTTGTGTAGTTATTACAATTAGATAGTTATCTTGATTGGTTCATATTGTTGATTGATTGAACATATACTCGAATCTAACAATTTTAGAAGTAAAAATTTAAAACGCCAATTAACATGTAAACTATTCAACCCCCTTCTAGTTTCTACAAATTGAAAACACCCAAATCCTAGTAAACGACATCGGCTTACTGCACAAAACTAACTACATACGAAAGGGTCATACTTGCCCATGTGTTCTTAGCTTTATCCGGTAATTCGGGTTATAAATTTAAAACTAGTAGTCGCGAGACACATCAATGCCCTACACGCAGATAAGCTGTTCAAGAATAAGAACGTGTCTTTAATCAAAAAACTCCCATTCAATTCCAATCACTCCTACATTATTCCTACATCAATCCTTATTAACTTTTACAAGTGAAAACAACATGCAATAGGTTTTTCAAAAATCTTGATTTTGGTTAATTTTATTGATCTTATGTATAATCAAGGTTTAAAGGGTTTGAGGATAAGTGTATTTGCAAGATTTGGTAGTAAGTTGAAGATTAGTTAAGGTTTGAAGGCTTTAGGGTGTTTGGTTTCAACTAATACAAAGGAACAAAAGGGGTTTTTGTTTGATCAATTGCTTCCATTCTATTGTGTTGTAAGTTTGTTTTTAAACCCTTTTTCATTGATTAGTTTCTATTATGCATGCATTTAGATCTTATTTTCTTTTAATTTTTGTGACGGGTTTTCTAGTTTGATAAGTTTTAGTGTTCTTGAGATATTTGTGATGATTGGTATGGCATTAGGATGATGTTAGGATGTTAGAAACACTAGTTAGATTGTTGATTGGAAATTCTTCGAATGAATATTTTAAGTGTTGGATTAATGGATTTTAGGACAACAGGCTATGGACCTTGTATCGAATTATTTTTAGCCTATGACCTACTGGATTTTTACATGGTTAGATAGGGTAAAAACACCTCAGTCCTAGTGGTGCTTTGGATGAGGCTGTAACTCCTCCGGATGAGTTAGATACGACCGAATTAGTGAAACTAGTCCAAATGGATGAATTGCAAATAGTTTGTGTTTTAATGGGCAAATTTTGGCTTAAATCCTACTGGTTATTTACATGAATGAATAGTTTAATATCTCAGGTCCTAGTGGTGAGTTGGATGGAACGTCCAACTCTTCCGGATGGTCGAGATACGACCAAAACCGTGGAAACAAACTTAGTGTGTACTCAGAATTTGTATGCATATAGTTAGGTTGTAAGAATTTTATTTGATTGGAGGGCTATTGGTTTTTTAAATGGGGGACGGTACAAGTATGAGGACATGTGGATCTTTTGGATAAGCCGTTAACCATCCGGGATGAATGAGTTACGACCAAAATGGCTAGAATAACTAGAGATTGTGCCCAGAATTTCAAATGAATTTATGTCCAGTTGTTTTCATAATAAGTGCCCCATTTTCTAAGTCAAACCTGTAGGATTTAGATAAACTTAAACATGGGCTTTCGTTTTGGGTCAAACGGAATTATAAAATGGGAATTATGCTAAAAACGATGGAACGGGAAAACGTTTTAAATAATCAGATTTGGCATATGAGAATAAAACAATAATTTGACTTGGGATATGATCACTTTGGGTTAAATCTATTATAATCTCAGTAAACTAGAGTCTAAAGGCTTGTTCGAGGCAAAAACCTCATGTTTATACCTATTATGGATTTCGAGATATAGGTCCATTAAGTCGGCATAAGTGCAGAATTGTATAGTGTCAAATTACTTTAAACGGTTTAACGACTATAACAGATTTTATAAAATGGGTAAATAAGTGGTATAAGTGGGTTTATACTTGAAGGTAGATTAGCTCAGGTCCTAAAGGGATGTTTGGATAAAATCTCACTTGGTTAAATGGGTAGGAAATGCCATACCATGTCACGATGATTCTCGTGTATCTTTTGCGTATTATCATTGTGTGAGTTGTGGTTTACCGTACTAAGTCGCCTTTATCTTTAAGTGATACTCAGGCATACTTGACGTTCCGACGCTCTTGGCTAACTTCTGCGTTTATCGATCTTTCGTTTAACGGTGAGTTCATAGCCTCACCTTTTCTCTTTTAATGGTTTTCACAAACTATTTTCGGGGTGAGAATACATGCTCGTTTTAATAAGTAAACTTATGATTTCTATTATATAAGCATTACGTGAATGTTTTTACTAAAGTTTTACTTGCTTAATGCATGACTTCTAATACATGTTTGATACATGATTGTTTACTCATGAACTTACGAAAGTTTGACTTGCTTACTACATGACTTTTAATACATGGACGATACATGGTTGTTTACTTATGAATTTACTAAAGCTTAATTTTCTTACTACATGATTTGAGATCATTGAATGATTATTTACAAAACTATAAGTTTTGAACACACTACTTATTTTAAATTGGACACAAGTGCTTGAAGGGTATGCTTGACCCATTATTATGAATTATTGACATAGAGTTGCTATTGCCAAAAGACCCCAATTTCGTGAACCGTTAACTACCTATGATGGGTAGCCGCTTGTGCATAAAATAGATCTATTGGGTTGGATAACCCTGTCCTGGGTAGGATTCCATGGCGTGGGGGGGGGGGGGGGGGGGGGGGGGGGGGGGGGGGGGGGGGGGGGGGGGGGGGGGGGGGGGGGGGGGGGGGCGGGGGGGGGGGGGGGGGGGGGGGGACCACCAGTCAATACGAAACATTGTGCAGTGAGATGTTAGTTGTAGGTCCTTGGTTTAGGATCTGACTAGCCTTTGTAAGACGATAGACATCTTGGATAAAACCAATTAACTATTGAAGAGACACTAACTATGAAAAATCAAATGTTAATGCGGAATCTTAACACAAGAGTAAAGAAGAAACAACAATACTATTTTACTATATAGCTCTATGCTTCTCTATTGATATTTCAATCACGTATATTGTTAACATTGTGCCTTAGGGTTCCTCTTATACACCAAGGAAACCCTAATGGGCTTTACAAACCGTGTGAAAGGATAAATAATATCCTTCCTAGATATCTCCTCATGAATATCTCTAAGATAACTATACTATTCTGTTTCATAAACAGACTTAACTATAAACAGAATTAACTATGACCAGTACTAACTTTAGTACTGCTAAGACTACCAGTACTAACTTAGTACTACCAGACTTAACTTAGTACTGCCAGTATTAACTTGTACTAACAGGACCTAACTATTCTACAGACTTAACTGTTATACTACCAGTATTAAGTCTGTTACAATCTATTTTCCCAACAATCCTCCCCTAACTTGATCTTCACTTGTGAACTTCAAGTTCCTTCAAAACATTCTTGATCTTTACTTTAAATACTTTAAGCTTCCTGAGGATGTTGTAAATAGAATTCTTCAAGTTGTTCTTGCTCTGCAACACTTCAAGTCTTCTCTTGTTAACTTTGCAGCAACTATTCTTCAAGGCTCTTCATAGAATCAATATATCAGCAACATTGACAATTTGTACATCAAAATAGAGTTTCAGTCTATTCTCATTCACTTCCAGGTGGTTTAACTCCGTGAGGGTGGAATCATTGAAAAATTTTAAATGGATTTGATGTCTCATTACCAGTTAGCCATTAAACTCTGAGTAGTCAGTCCTTCGGCCAACAGAAATGGGTATGTCCATGGTTAACTGAAAACCATTTCAACTCTTAGTACTTGAAACATTGGTGAGTTGAATACCATATGGTTTTTGGCAAACCTTACAGCCATATCAACGGATTTGATATGCCTTCTACCTGTAGCCTTTTGCTCAAGGTAGTCCAATCTTTGGCGCCCTAGAAAAGGTAAATTTCCATGGTGGATAGATACCCAGTCATTCTTTGTACATGAATCTTAGTAGAGTTGATATACCATCACTTTTTTTGTAACGTATCAACCATCTAATATGGATTTGCAATTTGTCTTTACATAGCCATAATTTATGGACTAGTTATGGTTTTTCCACACCTACTTTACCACAAGCCTAAACTGTGGGTAGCCCAAACTCTTTCACTTAGACAGATAGGTGAGTTGAAGACCATACAATTATTTGAAAGTTGTAACCATAGATCGGATCTTGAGAAGTCGTTTACCAAGAGCCGTTTGCTCTGGACTAGCAATCCTTCTGTTGGTTTGACCATGGTTGACTGATAACCATTTGTTGTGTTAGTGCATAGCACCTCCACCAAGTGTTATCCTTCTCATCTCTATCCTAGACTTCTAACTTTACAAACTTCACTACTTCCTAATACCAGCTTGCTTTTCCATCATTTTCAACAATCTATAGCAATCCTCATTCATCTTTCCATCCAAAAGCTTCATTTTTAACATAGTTTGACATACCTCAGCAGATAAAGGATACTTTCTTTCAGACAACATATACACTTCCATGGATTCTAAGTTCAAGCAATGTACCCTACAGGTATCATAATATCTCCAACTTATAATCTTTTGCTGTCCTAATTCACTCCATATAGAATCTGTATTAAGAGGTTCTTCAAACATAATTCTTAAACATTTCCAAAATCCCTTCTCTAACTTATCTTCTGGCCCATCCATCCCATATCTATTCATTACAATCCTATACAACTCAGTAAGATCATCTCTAGATATAGATTTCAACATAGCACCAAAATTAATATATACTATGTCAGTACCATCTTCCCTAACTATTTGGTACACTCCTTTTTCTCCTTGCTTAATAATCTTATAGGTAGCTACACTAGGTGTTTTCATAGCTACAGGAACAGGATTAATTGGAGTTTCAGTACCTGTGGTAGACTCTTCTTGCTCACCAACCTCATCTGAATCTTCAGAATCATTTTCATCAACACTTGTATGCATTCCTTTCCTTGCCATCTGTTTTCTTCTTCCAGACTTCTTGGTTGGCTCATCATCCTTTGCTTCAACATCTTTATCATCTTTTAGTCTTTTTGGAGTCTTTGTCTGAAGCTCTTCACCAAATCTTTTCAAACTAGCTTTAGTGGCTTCAAAACTTATTGGTGCAAAGGAACTAACCTGTTTCTCACAAAGCTTGACAAATTCTTCTTGACTCTTCAAAAACTCAATTTCTTCAACTGAGATAGCTTCCATGTCCTTGATTCTTCAAGTAGTTTCATCGTATTAAGTCTTCAAAAACTGTGATTGGGTCATGGGCGTGTTTCTTTTAGCTCTAGCCTCTTTCTTCAGCCAAAGTACTTCTTTTCTTTTGATTCACATTAGATCAATACTTCTTCTTTGCAAAATCTTCTCCTTTGAAGTTCACTCCTTAGCATGCATTTTTGACAACTCTGCATTTGCTCAATCTTTGCTCGAATCAAAATCCCTGTCTTCATGTGTGTAATGCTGAGCTTCAAACTGAACCTGAGCGTTTTCTTTTCTTCTGTTGGCTCAGTTAACTCTTCTTCTTCTGCAATTCTTTGTGTAGGAGGAGAATACAAATGTATTTTCTTGCTCCTCTTTCTGATCGTAAGGAATCAATCATAGTGCTTCTGCAAGGTTGCTTCTTCTTGTCAAAATTTGTTCCTTTGACTTCTTTTGGAGTTCCTTCACTGATCTAGAGGGGCTTTCCCTTTCTTTGATCCTTTAATCTTGAGAGAAGTGGTCTCCGTAAGTCCAACAGTACTAACTTGGTTCATTGCAGAGTACGTACTTGTTCAGTTCATCACCAGTACTAAGTTGTTCATCACCAGTACTAAGTTTAATACTGCCAGTATTAACTCCTTTAGCAGTACTAACTTGTTCAGCACTAGCAGTATTAACTTGTTCAGCACCAGCATCAACTTCTTCTTGAAAATCCAAACTTGAGACTACCTTCTTTCCCTTAGCCTCTTTTCTTCTCTTGTATCTCCTTCCCTTGTCAATAGACCTTGGCTTTAAAGAGGCAACCTTTGAGAGAGTTTTGGCTGCTTCAAGAGTATTTGGACTTATATCTTCCACTTGTTCCTCCCCTGAAGCATGTACCTTTGTTGTAGGAGGAGTAACCAATCCTTGTACTGAAGAATCTAGAGGATCATCTTGACTTTTCCTCCCCTGAGCCTCAGGTTCTTCTTCTTCTGAATCTGACAAAACCAAATTTCTCCTCTTCACCAACCCTTCCAACTTCTTCACTTTCTTGACTAACTTCACTATGGCATTTCCCATGGTCAGCTTGGTTTGTTTAAGATCCATTTCCAGGCTATCAATTCTTGATATCAACTTAGGAACTGCTTGAAGTAAATCATCCATAGGCATGTGACTTGGAGCCTGTTCTTGTGGGGGTGAGATGTGGTGATGGACAGGAGATGACTCCTCATAGATGTGCTCAAATGGTGTAGGTTCAGTGTCAGGCATTGGTGTAGGTGAAGGAATAGGTGGTGGTGTAGGTGTAGGGATAGGTGGTGGTGTAGGTGTAGGGATAGGTGGTGGTGTAGGTACTTGAGGTGTTGATGAAGATGGTTGGGATTGAGCCACAGCATCATGTTCTTGTCCTGCATTTGGGTTAGTAGCAACAAGTAACATAGAAGGCAATAAAGGTCTTGGTGCCCCTCGAAAACCCCTTTTCATATTTCCAAAGATCTTTTTGGTCAGGCTCACAGCTAGATAAAGGTGTTTATCTTCCGTTTGAATATTTAAGATCATTTGCAGAAATCGAGGATACATCAAAAACTTTGTCTTGCTTTTTAAAGAGTAAATTGCATAAATCGTCCTTAAAGTTTGGCCAAATTGCATGTTTCGTCCTAAATGTTACGAAAGTGCAAGGATGGTGGTGTAGGTGTAGGGATAGGTGGTGGTGTAGGTGTAGGGATAGGTGGTGGTGTAGGTGTAGGGATAGGTGGTGGTGATTGTACTTGAGGTGTTGATGAGGATGGTTGGGATTGAGCCACAGCAGCATGTTCTTGTCCTGCATTTGGGTTAGTAGCAACAAGTAACATAGAAGGCAATAAAGGTCTTGGTGCCCCTCGAAAACCCCTTTTCATATTTCCAAAGATCTTTTTGGTCAGGCTCACAGCTAGATAAAGGTGTTTATCTTCCGTTTGAATATTTAAGATCATTTGCAGAAATCGAGGATACATCAAAAACTTTGTCTTGCTTTTTAAATTTGCCACCATACCATCAAAAATAAGCTTTGAAAAATTATAAACTCTACCAGTGGATAGACAGATCAAGGCAGTAGCAATATTGCTACCGAATTGATCCCATCCACCACTTTTAGAGCTTATGCAGTGTAAAAGATGGTGCACTAGATATCTCCATTGGGGTGTGAAAAAACTTTTCCAAAAAGTAAAGGTTCCATCAGTGGGATACCCTATTTGCCCCATTCCCTCAAAAAGTTCCTCATTTGGCAACATTGTAATTCCTGCGGCGTCTTCTAATTGAAGTGAATCCCTAATTGACGCCTCAGAGATTGTGTATTCTATGGTATCAATTGTTGCCTTAATTTCTAGAGACCCATCAGCTTTAGTAATGGCAGTAGCAGTCTGCCAAAACTGTTTGACAAGGGCATCATAGATAGTTGGATTAGTAGTTAAAGCATACCTGAGGTTGGAACCTCGAAGAAAATCCACTATCTCAGCAAATCCTGCACTCTCGTCAGGCTTGCGCAAAAACCCCACTTGATTGTGTTTGTCGCAATACTTTAATTGAGCCATTGGACAATCGTATTTAGATACTTGGGTTTTGATGCGAGTGAAATTGTAGATGCTGGTAACAGAACTCTTGACTATTTTTGTTATAAAGTGAAAGGAGATTTTTATTTTGCAAATAGGAGATAGCAATAAAAAGAAAAGTATGAAAGAGAAATCAAACTTTATCTATTTATAGCCTCTCTGTTGTACGACTATTGCGCCGTAAAAATCTCTAACGGTAACATTTAAACAGTGATAAAATAGAAAAAGTCAAATTTCCCGTAACCAGCATTAACAATAACCTACCAGGATTAACAATTTACACTACCAGACTTAATTTTGGTCAAACAGAATTAATTAAGAGTCAACCCGAATTAACTCGTTTTCAACCAGAATTAAAAATGTATGTACAACTGCTAAAAACCTTGGCACTCCTCCCTTTCATCCATGCTATGCCTGCAAAATTAGTATAAAACAAAGAAAAATATACTGCAAGAAAGTTTATAGACAGAATTAATGAAAACTAACTACCCGAATTAACTCTACCTAACTACCAGTATTAACCTAAACTTAACTAACAATATTAAAACTTCTTAGCTACCAGAATTAAACTAAATTTAACTAATAGTATTAAAACTTCTTAGCTACCAGAATTAAACTAAATTTAACTAACAGTATTAAAACTTCTTAGCTACCAGAATTAAACCAAATCTACAACTAAGCCTCCCCTTAAATGTTGCTATATGGGTTGATCATTCCAATGTTAACCACCAAGTAATTAAATCGTAGTCCATCAAAAGGTTTGGTCAATAAGTCAGCTACATTTAAGTCTGTGTGAATTTTCTCCACACTTATGAGCTTCTTCTCATAACAATCTCTTATGAAGTGGTGACGAATCTCAATGTGCTTTGTCTTAGAATGATAGACCGAGTTCTTCACAATGCATATTGTGCTTTCATTATCAATGTGGATTTTAGTATTCATGAAATTGAAACCATAGTCCAACAATTGATTTTGAACCCATAATACTTGACCACAACAATTTGCAGCAGCTACATATTCAGCTTCAGTTGTTGAAGTGGCCACAATTGTCTGTTTCTTACATTGCCATGAGATAAGTCTTTGACCAAGAAATTAACAACCACCTGTTATGGATTTCCTGTCAAGGTTGGATCCACCATAGTCACTATCAGAGAATGCTTCCATGTCAAAGGGTGATTCCCTAGGATACCATAATCCTAAGTGTGGTTTGCCCTTGAGATACTTGAAGATCCTCTTGACAGGATTGAGATGAGAAGTCTTTGGAGTTACCTAAAAACATGAAAAAACACATACTGCATACATAA
>BQNB010131800.1:0-18729 GCA_026074375.1 Tanacetum coccineum | reverse complement strand
CAAACTGTTTAAGCCCATGTATTGCCTATATTTTTACATTGCTAGGCATATTTTCTATTTCCATTTGAAGGATTTAATTCACAATTTGATGACGGAAGTTATAAAACAAAGTCAACACATCTATTCTTGGCCTGTGTTTATCCCATATATGTAAAATAATAATATTTGGTTTGGTCTGATTTAGATTAAATACTACAATGACCAACAATGACTAAGAAAATATAGTTTTAGTAGGCATAATATTGGCAACTATGAAAAAAGATTAGTGAAGATATGGTTATTTCTAATACCAAACATGTCAAAACTATTGATGTTAACCCGAATGTTTTTTGTAAGTTTTAGCAACCTCTTTCTTTAGTTTTTGTTTCTAACTTCTCATAACACTCTAACATTCTAATCTATTCAACTATAAAAGCTCATATAGATACATTTCTCTTTAACCAACAAAACACCTTATGAATGTTTCACTATAAGAAAACTTATTAAAAAGTTTACTAAAGTTACCTATAAGCAGAATATGACTTCTTCATTGTGGCTTTCTTCCTTGTTGGAATGGTGCATTTTTGTACTACAATTTTAATCTGTAGGAGCAAAGAATTCATTATCAGGTTCCTTTGTTGGCTCATATTTGATGGTAGTAATGCATACATACTGTACTAATTTTTTTTCTCTTTGTTGTGTTGAAAACCTTAACATCATCAAGTATCCTCCACTTAGATTGTTCAGTAATCATGTTGTAATAATACCTACAAAGGTGGTCAGTAGGCATAGATATATGATAAATATAATATAGGACAAAGAAGGGTGTTCAATTTACACACTTTGTTCCATCAAAAGGTTTGTATTCCTTCCCGTTTGTAGTTGCATCAACTTTGTTAGGAATGGACATCATACAAAAGTTAAACATATAATTAAAAACAAAGCGGCACCAAAGAAACCTTAAAGTCTCAACAAACTAAGTACAAAGACAAAGAACATAGTTTTATGATAATGTCATTTGTACTGACTTTTTCCTTTACTAAGAGGGCTTAATTTTGTAATTAAGCTTTATTGATCAACTAAATAATGCATTCTCACCAAAAAATAAAAAAACTATTTCGTTATCATATAAGAGATAGGTTATATGTGAATATTACGATATTTTTGCTCGCATATATTAATATAAAAAATTTATATAGTGCAAAAATTTCGCGTCATATAAAAGGAACGCATAGAGAAAAATGTACATGTAATAGGATTTCCATTATTAATAAAAAGTAGTGTTATTTAGACTTAAAATGCATGCTTAAATACATGTTTAATGCATAAGTCACTCATACATATGTATTATGTATTTTTCTCTTTCTAAATTCTCATCAATATTTTTTTTAAATCAACAATCACATCATTAGATGTATTTGTAGGTATCATTCTAGCACAAAAATCATTTTTCATTAATAAATGGGTACCTCTATTGGTATCACATGACCCATTGAATAGTGCTAAAAGGTATAAAAGATTCCTTTTGTACTCCCTTTTTACAGTGCAATACTGTTTTTTTATCAGTTTCTGTTTCGTAATTTTTGACAGTTTCATATTTTTGACATGTTAAACTTTATATTTTTCGTTCCGTTTCTTCCGTGTCACATTTTATAACATATACAAAATTATAAAAATACAAAAAAAATAAAATAAAATAAAAAACCGGAAAAAAAACGGGGGTACAAATGGTGATTTAAAGGGGTACATATATCATAAGCCTTAATAAATAGATAGTACTTCGTGTATAGTGCTTTTCTTAAAGATATTTACACTTTGGTCCAAAAATACTAACAATTAAATTTAAGGTACATGTGTATTTTATACCTTTTTTTTGTTTTTTTACATAAAATCAAATTTATAAGATTTTATGCCAATTTAAGCAATATTTAGATTTATTTATTAAACATTATTTAAAAGAAAATTCATAATAAAATAAAATATTACTAAATTAAGTATGATTTGATTTTTTTGAAATACAAATACCTCACTTGACGTTTTCCTTTACTAAGTAAAAGATATGCTATAATAGATTAATGTATTGTATGGAATCATAAGTATATATAAAAAAATGAGTTACTGTGACATGTAAATGAATACACGAGATTATACATATACGAACAACTCATGTAATTTCTCTCTATGAGATTAAGTAAGGATATTCGGAAAAGATTTTCTCTTTTAACTATCCGATTCAATAAGTACTCATGTTATTCATCTGTATAAGTTTAACCGGCACACGGGTTTGAAAATCGGCTTAAATTATTATTAATAAGAATAAAAATATTAAAATGAAAGCACAACCTCACATGTTACTATGAGATGAAAATAAATAGACGAGATTCTACATATAGCGACACATATTTTTTCAAAGTGATTATGTGTTAATAAACACACATAATGTCCAGAACCTACCTGATATAAATAGTTAAATATAAACAATATCAACCTAAACACCATACTAGTTAAACAAAGTCGAATCTTTTGTGCAACGAAAATGTATACAAAATAAGAGTAATCGATATTAACACATATTAAAAAATATAAAAACTCATGCGTGCACGGATACTATAACTATGTAAGTATTAAAAAGCTAATAACGCTATACAAAAAAATCGTCAATATTATAAAATCATAAATTTATAATTTGTCACAAAATTTAACTTTAAAACATAGTTATTAAAATATTATATTGTCAAAACTTCATGCGTGTATAGATCCTAAAACTTATGTAAAATCAAAAACCTTTTTGTCTTGTACAAATTTGAAATTTATTCGAGCAATTTGTTTTGTTGGTAAACGAAATGGTTAGAAACTATATGAGTTATTAATTTAAGTTTTAACTTGTATGAGGTTTGTAGAAAGGAAAGAAAGAAAAGTGAGAGAGAAAGAGAGCCAGATGCACTGCATCCTAAATAATATGTTATATTGCACTCAAATAACATGTAATTGGGTGTTATTTTAGCGTCATCTCAGAGTCACTTCAACAACTTATTAATAATACATCAATAACTAAAACATCATTTGCAAAAAAAGGAAAAAAAAACCAATAACACTTATCGATACATGTGATTTCCACAAAAACCTTACAAAAAATACCTCACTCACTCACAAAAGAAGAGACGAATGACATCCGCTGATGGAATTACAAAGGGACGAATAACATGCCGGTGCAGTTTGGCTAGCCATTAGTCCTAAAAAATATCAATGGCATGTCATTGACACCTTGCACCGGACCCTCTAATACTCTGTCACCCAACGTCATCGGATAAATCACCGCTAGCTCAACTTTGTAAAAAAGAAAACTAGTTAATTGTAACTCAGTGGATTTAGTGATCGACAAGTTCTTGCGCCTTTGTGATTTAATCTAATTTCCATTTGAATTAAAAATAAAAGATATTAAGGTATATGAATATTATGATTATCTTTGCTACTTGTATAAATTTTATGTTTTTTTTTAAATTTTGAATCTTAAAACTTAAATTTACTATAAATGGCAAATTGACTTCAAACTTGAATTGACTTAACGGTTGTTAACTGAGAAGACTTTTTATAAAAAGGCAAATTTGGTCTATGATAATTTTATAAGTGGCAACTTTTTTAGACACGCTTTTGATGAAAATGAGAAGACTTTTTAAACACCGTAATATTTTATATTGCAAATGCAAAAGAAGACTTTTTATACTGTATTTAATAGTTTTCAAAAAGTCATTCTAATCTATACTATATAAACACCATAGTTTTCATTTTCAACTTGTAGTAATCCATAGTTAAGTTAATGAAAATGAATAATAAAAAAATGTTGACGTTAAGGTTGGTATATTTTGATCTGTTATGTATCGGCATTGGGTGCCAAACCAACGCCGTTTCCGGCATTATCACACCGGAGAGTGGGTGAGAGGCACGGCGTTGGTGCCGGTGTTAACACAAACACGCCATAACGCTGCCTTTTTTTTTCTTTTTTCTTTTCGTTTCTATGTGTGTGTCTGGTGTGTGTGTTTCTGTGTGTGTGTTTTTGTCTAGATCTAGAAGATGAAGATGAAGAATGGGTGGAGGCTGTTGGGCCCAAAATGGATATATATTTTTTTATTTCGTTTTTTATTATTATAATTTATATTTTTATTAATTGATTAAATATTTAGTTTGTTTTAAAAAAAGAAAAAAAGAAAAATGGTGGGTCCCAAAAAGATTGTGTTATGGTGTTATGGTTACCTGAGTTTTTTTTGGTGTTAGTGTTAAGGTGTTAAAGCTGACGTGACAGTCAAAAAATAGTGTTACGGTGTTATGACACATGGGGCTCAAGTTTCTTGTTTCTCTGCTTAGATTGTGCAAGTGTTAAGCGGGTGGAAAATATGGTTCTTACGGACATCTCATCAATTCTACAATCTATGGGTAAGAGTCTTAGTGATTTGATCTTCCCAACATTGCTGCAGATGTAAGTATAGAATCATTTGGCTACCGTGAGGCAAGGATGGAGCTACATATAAGAAATAAAATAAGGTATGCCATGACCAATGCTCTTAAAATTTCAAATGATAATTTGTATTCGGTTAAATACATTTATCCATGATTATGTGTTTGGCCAACCCATTTAACCAAAACTCACAAAATAAAGCAGTAAACCATGCATATAGCTTAAATAAATGATAAATTTGATTTAAACTTAGAACACACTTTTCGTATTAAATTACCAAAATGAACACTTTTCGTATTAAATTACCAAAATGAACTGCGTATTTGTATTTTACCAAAATGAATTTTTGTACAATCATACGTTAGATAATCGCATCCAACGACTATTAACTAGGCGCCTAATGCTATTCTGTGTGCCTGATTATGTGTGCGATGGATGCATATTACAAAATCAAGTGCGCCTACCGCATAATATTTAACCAAGTGCCCCATGATGCACCAAGTGCTCCTGGTGCATAAGAAGTGCGCTATGTAACTAAGTGTGCCATGATTGTTTGCTGACAAATTAAAACCCTTTGATATGCATAAGTGCACCTTATGTATAAGAATTCAAAACCAAGTGCGCTTGATGCATCTTGATGCACCAAGTGCACCTGATGCATAAAAGTTCAAAACCCCTCGATATGCATAAAGTTATGCGCTTGTCTGCATAAGGTTATGCGCCGGTGTGCATAAGGTTATGCGCTAGTGTGCACTTGCATTTGTGTGCCTTTGGTCGTTTTGATAAAGTGAAGAAAATTAGTTCGGATTGTATCAGTAGGCTTCTTTGGTAATTATTTTTTAAGTTAAGTGTAAGTTTTTCTTATTTTCACTTTGATCACAGTAGAGATTAAGATGAAGTTATTATTCTTTATTGTCGAGCGTTAATTTGCCATTTGGCCCACCAAAAACTAAAATCTTAGCTCTGTCACTGTCATGAGGTACAAGAGGAGTGCTCGATAGTTGTATAATGATGAATATATACTCGCAAAACATTCTCTCAACACTGATAAAAAAGCCGCATATGATACTATCATGAGACATGTTGAGGATGATTCTCTGGGCGTGTTTTGTATTGAGGGCCTTTGAGAAACTCATAAAATATTATTGTACAAAAGCTTTGCTTGCCATTGTTCGTTTCCATAGTCTTATTGCACTTGCCGTTGTTTCGTCAGAGAATACAACAAATAACATAACAGAGGGGGGGGGAGGGGGGGACTGCTCACTCATGTTTTAAGGTTCTGATCAATCTTAATACAAACTCAGTATGAAACATCAAAACACAAAATGACTTGCTAAGCTACTTTGTCAAGCCAAGTTGATAATGTGAGATGCATCATTAATGGCTAAAAGGTAAGGTGTGGGGGCAGTACATCGAACTATGCAAGACATTACAAGGGTCAAACTTCCCTTCGATGGCAAAATAATAGTTTTAGGAGGAGATTTTGACAAATTTTACCGGTCGTCAAACGTAGAACACGAGCACAAATTGTAGATTCAAGTCTATGGATGTCACCTCTATCTCTTAGAATAAAAAAATTGCGGTTAACCATAAACATGAGGGCATGGACAGACCCATGGTTTTCATAATTTTCTATTACAAGTCATTGACGGAGTTGAAGAGTTCATCGATGAAAGCTATAGACGCATACCCGATGACATGACCATTCACATTGACGAGGCTACCACAAAGGATGCATTGATCAATGAAATATTTCCTTCCTTGGCCACTGATGTTCATTCATCTGCTTATATAATTTCAAGAACAAGCTTATCAACTAAAAAATAACATGTTGACAACACTAATGATCTGTTGATTCACAGATTTTCGGTCGAAGAGAAAGTCTATAGTTTTGATAAAGCAGAAGATGATACAAACAACTTCTATCATATGGATTCTTAAACTCGCTCAACATGAATGGATTGGCCCCTCACTACTTGTGCTTAAAAATTAGATGCCCGATTATTCTTTTAAGGTATCGTGATCTGACAAATGGATTATGTAATGGCACGAGGCTGATATGTAAACGTTTTGATCATAATGTCACCAATGTTGAGATTGTTGTCGGCTAACACACTGGAGTTAGATTGCTCTTGCCAAGAGTTCCTCTTGCTCTATCTAAATAATACATGTTCCCTTTCAAACTAAAGAGAAAACAATTACATGTACGCCCTAGCTTTGCGATGACTATCAATAAAGCTCAAGCCCAAACCATTCCAAATGTGGGCATATATCTGCCGGACTCTGTTTTCTCGCCGACCAGCTTTATGTTACGTTGCCTAAAGGGATATCACGTAGAACTACAAAGGTATTAGTAAAGCCAGTCAAAGAGTTCGGTCAATAAGGAGTCTACACCTCAAAGGTCGTGTATCAAGAAGTTTTACGTGACAAATATTGTGCATTGCTAGTTATCTCATAATTGATGTAATGTTCTTAGATATATGTTAATAATTTTTCCTTGAGTTGAATTATCGCATGTTACAACATTTTACAGTTACATATTGATATTTTCACGTTTTATGTATAAACGTTACACGAAACATTTAACCGCAATAACACAACTATAATTGTTTGCCGCTTATTGAGGTAAATCTTCACACCTTGGATGAGTCCCTCGAACCTATAGTGCTAAAGTCCTTCGGGTTCTTGTAAGGTATAAGACGGACGCGTTAGCCTCGTCTTGGGGGTGACCCAAGACCAAGCTCCGGCTTAAGAATGAGTAACGGAATATACCGGTAGATTAATATAAGTAAATGTAGTTGGGAGTGCAATAAATGCTAATTGGATATGAGTAAATGGGGGGGGGGGTATTTATACCCATCGAGGAACAGTACGGTTACACTGTGCCTATACTGTACCTAGGATAGTTGTCAGGTGTCCTTTAGGAACACAATCCCACAAAATTAGGGATTTGGAGGCGGACAAATTTGCGCCGGAGTTCCTACCGGACGCTCCTTCGGTCCTCTTTAGGGTCCACCCCGGGTCTCTTCCAGGTACCTCCGTCGTCATGTCCCCCGAGTATCATGTGATTAGTTACTAAGTGGTTGCATGATACTTAATTTGTTTCCTACTATTATTTGCGTATACACCTTATGATATTCGTGAGTATCAACTGGTTGAGGGGTAAACATCCTAGACTTTCCTTCGTCATTATTGGGCTGGACTGGGAAGAGGAACATAGTTTTTACCTTTGTATTTGTGATGTTGCCACGTGTTGCCACACGTCGTTTCTTAATGGTCAAGATTATGCCACGTCAACCATTGTCGCATCATGACGTTCCACTTACCCATTTACTTTCCTATAAATACCTAACTTGCCTCTTTTTACAATTTTACTTTCCTCACTGAAAACCTCTCTAGGCCCTTCTTCCGACTTCCTCTATCTCTAGAGGCTTTTTGTCCCTCTATCGTTTATTCTTTTATCATACCTTTCCTTTGCACCACATGTCTTCTGGATCTCATTCTAAGTTCGACATGCACACCTATACCTCCATCTTGACTGTTGATGAAGTCAATAGTCTCGATGAGGAGTATGCCATTACTTTGGATCTCCGTCCTCGTGTCCCCCCTTCCACCTTAACCATGAATAATCTTTCGACGGACAAAATATGTATATATGAGCAATATCTAGAATTTCCGGGTGTCATGGTTCCTTTTTCTACCCTCCTCCTAGCCATCCTCAAGCACTTCAGAGTACATATCTCCCAACTAGTTCCATTAGGATTAAATCATTCCACCATGTTCGAAATATATTGTCGTAGCTTAGACATAAATCCCACTGTCAACATGTTTCGTGCTTTTTATAAGCTCAACAAGCAGGGTCATTGGTTCTCCTTCGAGCGCCGTTCGGGTAAGGGAGGCCATGCAAAGATTTTTAACGAATTTTGTACAAGTTTGAAGAATTAGAAGGACTGATTCTTCCTTATTGACCGTCGTGCTATCCCGGGGGCTATGTCATGGAGACATCACAATTCGAGTGTGTCAGATCCCCCTCCCTTAGGTGTCTGGGCCGAGGACATTCATCGATTATGTGAGAACGTGATCGACCTTCGCCAGGTTCATCAGGCAATGTTGTATGAGATTGGTCTTACGACCATATGGAAACATGTGGGACATCATCCGACTTTTAAAGACGGTGAAGGGAATGGTAATGTTGTTGTACTCTAGATACCCCATTCTCTCTCTTTCTTTTTTATGTGCATGTAACTGTTGTCGTTTCACCTTCTTGTTTTGTTCGCTTCCTTACAGTTGCAACCATCATGTCTCAATTTCTCAAATTCCCCATGGTTGGCGATGTCTGTGTCGGTAAAGGCCCTGCCCTTAAAGAGAATGAAATAATTGTTCAGCACACTACTCTACCTTTGCCTTCCGGAACTTAAATCCTGGAGAAGTCTGACTACCAAAAAGTGGTCGAACATGAAGACGAAAGGGTTCTGGCTGCTAAAAGAAAAGCCCAAGCAGCCAAAAGCAAAGCTACTAATAAACGACCCGGTTCGGAGGGGCCTTCACGACGAACAAAAAAGAAGAAGACTAATCCTATTTCGATGGCCTTAGATGAGTCGGAACAAGAATATTATACTCAGAGCGGTTCCGGCACTCACCACTCTGCTTCCCCCCTTACGACCATCATCCTGGATAATGTTAATGTTGGCGCTGGAGGCAACAATCAAATTTTACAAGATGTTGAACATGAGGAAGAGGAGGCGGGGAGTGACTCACATCCTGCCGCCAATGATGTGATGAGGAAGGGGAGATTAATTCTCCTTACTCTGCTTCATCTCCTAAACGTTTTCTTCACTTTGAGGACCAACATAATGTTCGCTCTGTCGATTATGACTTGCATCGGTGGGGGAATGACAATATTAAACATGCTGCCACTGGTTCTACCGATGCGTGTTTTTTTACTTACCGTTCTGCGTGCTGCAATGGCTTATTTTATGGTTTGTTTCAGGTCGGGTGGTTAGCTCTTCTTCTGGTGGTTTGGGTCAACTGGCTTTCCCCACCCGACATTTGGTTGGCGACGGAGCAGGTATGCCCTCTTATTTTACTCCTTCCTTTTTTTCTTCTTTTTTTTTATTCATGTTCCCGCACATCGTCTTTGTTGTTGTGGTGTGCTTATGATGTTTCACTTCTTGGTGTAGGTGGGTCATTTCTGGGACATACAACACATGCGGTTCCTTTTGTTTTGGCTTGGAATTTGACAACAGGCTCACATCTAAATGACGCTGAGTCTTTCCATGACATGATGATCAATCTTGCTACTCCTGTCGTTCGCACCCAACAGAGCCGTTTGAACGATCATCAGGCACTTCAACAAGCCTAGTTTGAGCTTGGTAGAGGGGCTTTGGCCCAAATTGACATTTTGCAACGGTATGAGGCGTTAAATGATGATTATGGCGAGCTATACCAAGCCTACTCCTCATATCAAGAACTTTCTGAAAGACTAACCGAGACTCAGAATCATCTGGTGGAGGCCCTCTGTAGCCGTACTGTTTTGTCGGACGATCACAAGGCCCTTCAGCAGGTCCACTTGAGTTGTGTCGGTAAAGAAGCCGCCTTGGTAGAGAAGCTTGCTGCAGTTGAGAGAGAGAGAGAGAGATAGATAACCTTCTTGACAAGAACAAAGCCCAAGAGGAAAAGATCAAACAATTAGAAGAGGCTCTTGTTTCTAAGGATCTATCTTTGTCGGAGGAGAAGATGACTACTGATAATTTGAGAGGGAATTTGGAGCGTCTCACCACCGACCTAGCTCAAACGGAGATTGTTAGGCACAACTATGTCACACACCTTCTTCCTACCGTTACTAAGTGGCTACTTTCCAGTGATGAATATAAGAAAGGTTTGTCTGATGTGTTTAATCAAGCCATTTGTGACATTTCGTAATTTCAAGGTCAATATTTAATTTATACCCCATTTTTATTTTTTACTTTTGAGTAAAAATTTCCGTTTTACTATTTACCCGACTAGTAATTCTTCGTTTCTAGCTAAGCTTGAGCCGTAATTAGGATATTTTTATCCGTCTGCGTGTCCCATGTAGTTAAATATTCCCATTATATACCCCGTAAATTCTAGATCATTATTTTAATCCATACTTTATTTATTTAATATACTTTGGAGTAATTTTTTTTAATAACCGAATAGGTTGTCTCGCTTTCGTAATAAAAAGTTTATTAAAAGTGAACCCGACTTTAGACTATATATTAGTCACACGCTCTACGTAATTTAAATTTTCAGAAAAGTATCCCGAATGACGTAGTTCCAATTTTATTTTATACGTTTTTACTTCGTGGTTCCGTCTTAAGTCTTACAATATTTTATGTTTTTACCCGTTAGCCCCAAATATACCCACTTATTCAAAATTTAACACAAAATAAACCCAAAATACCCATTTTTATCCCATTATGGACGAAATTATGCACTCATGAACTTGTGTCCATGAGTTGCTACACCTTCTATAATGCATGTGTGAGGTGTTTGTTATCTTGGACACTTGGCTTTGATATTTGCATGCTTTGGTTTTGTAAAACCACTCAAACTTTCACCACAACTCATAGTTTACCAAAAATTTTCCATTTTTCTCTCCCTCCCCATGGTAATGTCGTCCCTATAGCCTCACAATTTTCTCCATTTCATCCTAAATTTCCATAGAAAACTCTTACTACTCTTGTGTAGTTTTGTTTCTTATATTATGAACTACATTTAAAGACCAAGAAACCCTTTATTTATTAAGTCTATGGGCTGATTTGTTGGGGTATTTTGAGAATTTTATGTATGGAGTAATAGACTTATTGTAATTGTAGTTAGTGGTGTTGTGTTGGGATTTTTATTGGTTTGGTTTTAGTTCTTCTTAAAAGAAGCTTTGGAAAATTTATTCTAGGATTGAAAGTGGTTATTGATTTGGGTAAAATGGAGTGTTGTGGCTGAGATTTTGTGTTGGGGTGGGTTTATTATTGATGTTGTTGATTCAAAATTTAGAGGAAAAAGGAAGGAAATTGGTTGGGTTGGTTTCACTAGTTTTATTCTATCTTGTAAGCTCATATTTTGTTTCTCAATTTTTTATCACATATAAATGTTGTTTCTCCATTTTTCATCACTTTTTGATGAAGTAGAAACTTGTTGGACTAGGTTTTGGTAAAGTGCATTTGGGACTGTTTTACTACAGCAGATTGTTGTGATAATTACGATTTATTTTTGGTTATAAGGCATCTAGGAAAATTGATAGAAATATAGTTAGGTGTTTAAGGTACATTTGGTTCTTTGGATAGGGTCATATCTCCTCCGGATGAGTGAGATATCGCCGTTTTACTAAAACTAGTCAAATTTGCATACTGTTGGGAAAATGAGCATAACTCTAAATTTTTGTACTAACCTTTTAAAATGCAAAGATACTACCTATAAAGGACACTTAGAGCTATCACCTCCCATTGACCTCGCTTCAATAACTTATATAGATTTTAAATTATGGCCGTTTTCGTGAAGAGGTAAAATTCAAAAAATAATCTGTTTTGACACTAAAGGGTAAAATGGTAATTTCACCCATGTTCTGGAACTGTTTGGATAGTGGGGACAACATATCTAGAAAATAGACTCAAAATGCTTTATGTAGACGAAAACCTCATATTTATATCATTTAGAATTAGGAATTAGGAGGGTGTAAAGTTGGAGTAAATGCCGAATTTGGAAATTTACGTATTGCCTTGAACTTGAAAACGTAAGCATAGACTTTTATAAATCGGTTATAAGAAGTGAAACCAAAAGAATGATTTAGTACATATTAGATCAGGTTGGTTGACATATTTTGGGTAAACGATACTTTGTAAAACCTTAGTGCAATGCTATACTAGTTACGGAAACACATCTTACAAACACATGTTTATTTTTACGTATCACATACTATTTCATTATTCTAAATTTACGCCGTATCTTTTAGGTGGTACTTAGACGTTTTTGCTCGTTGGGCGATCTTATTATTTTCTGATCTCATTTGCTTAAGGCGAGTTCGTAGCCTCGTCTTTACTTACTTAATTGTTTTGTAAACCCCGCGAGGGAGATACAAGCTAGTTTAGAAGACTGAACACAAGTGATTTACTTGGTATGCTGGACCCGAATACGTGATTTATTGACATTGAGTACCTATTTGCTGAAAAGTCCTTAATTTCATGAACCGTTAATTAACTTTCATGGTAAACGTTAGTACAAGTGAGTAGATCTATTGGGACTGACAATCCCCGCCCGGGTAAGTAACATCGGATTACCATGTCAAACGGACGCATTGTATTGAGAATAAGGTATATGGTAATAAAATACCTTCTCGTGGGAAATTTTATATTATCTCTGTTAAGGTTCGGTGTCATGAGCTCGATGCAATAAAATTTATACATGACTTGTATGTGTTACAATGTCGCTTGATGAACTATACTTGTGTTCTACATTTATTACTTATAAACTCTATGGATTTACTCAACATTATTGTTGACTTTTTAGCATGTTTTATCTTAGGTGCAGAAGGTTCATGCTTATGCTTGCTTATTTGCTTGGATGGGAGGATTACGCGGATATCAAAATTTAAAGACTATGATTATTTCTCACATTCGATGAAAATTTACCTAAACCTTATATCATGTTTGAATACTTGTAGTATTTTGAAAATTGTTGGGACCTTGTTGCAAACTATGATGTTTCTAAATATCGAATGTGAAACTTATTTTAAAAACGTCCCTTTTTGAGGTCGTATTCGTAACTTGTACTTTATGAGACTATGAAGTAGCACCCCATGTTGTATTCCGCTGCGTGTCGAATTTTGGGGGTGCTACAGATTGGTATCAGAGCACTCGTTAGAGAGAACTAGGTCATTTTCAAAACCTAGACTATAACCTCATTTTCATACATAAAGAGTCTTTAATCGTTTATCCGATATCCATGCGCGCATACTTCCTGACTTCTTATACATTCCTTCGAGTATTAGTATTAGTGTTATATAAATGATAATTATATAATGCTTGAATTCCTTTATCTCTTACGACTATTTCCTAATGTCTTGTTAATTATTCATATAGAGTTAATTATATAAATATTAACCATTCCTGATTATTTATGCTTATTTATAAAGGCATTTCTATCTGTTTTATATAAGAGTAACTTATATGAGTACTTGAATTGCAATTCAATTCTTCATGCATATTTTCGAGAACGTTGCTAATTATTTATATAAGCATAACTTATACAAATAACGACTATTTTTGATCACTAATGCCTACTCGGTGAAGCATTACTATTTAATTTATATAAAAGTCATTTATATAAATAATTGATTACTTTTTGACCACATATGCACATTTAATTTTAGACTATTATGGCGGATCTTGCTTTTCCCGATCACTTAGCTGCTTTACCAGACCATGCATCTATTTTACCTGATCACTTACTAGGGGCACCTAAACCAGAGCCCGCATTCCCTGACCATGTAGTTGACTTTCTTGAGGATGATTTAGCAGTAGAGATCGAGGAGGGCCCTAAGGAGGACCAAGACATGGATATTGATGAAGAGGATCCTGAGGAGGAGCAAGATATGGATTTTGAGGATGACGATGAGATTGAGGACTGAGAGGATGCTGACGACTGGTTGATGGCACCATTTACACCTCCTAGGGCCGAGGCACTTGTTAGACCAAACACACCACCACTATCGTTTCCTATATCGACACCTTTACTGATTGATCTTATTATGTTGCCCAATCACCAGATCACTACTGCAGACTTTTTACCTTGGATACCCCCGACTCAGCACAGGTTCCAACACAATACCTATGAGGTTGGAGGTCCATCCTCAGCAACAATCGAGGCACCACATTCTACCAGACGTCCTCCTTCTGTAGTGGCACCTTATGATACCTTTCATCACCAGGAGGTCGCAGCTTTATATGTAAGATTAGAACGGGTAGAGAGTATCCAGACTGATTTGAGGAGGTCTGAGGAGGCGATTATAAGAGATATTAGATGGTTAGGAGAGCGTGATGAGCTTATACAACGTAGGACCCTTTCTCTAGTTAGACGGGTTGATGGTTTGAGTGATGATCAGGTGGCTGATAGTATTGATGTCTCAGAGTTACAGCCTAGGATGGCTACTGTTGAGGAGAGAGTTCAAACACTGGGATGGAGAGTACGTATAGGACGTACTTAATGTTGTTGATACAGAGATTGCTGAGTTGAGAGACATGGTGGATGATTATCCTCGTGGACAGGTTGATACATTAAGACATGAGGTGGATGGACTGCATGGGATTACAACTACTATGAGCCAACGAGTGCAAATTTTAGAGATTGGTTAGGGCAGAGAATCAGGACTTACAAACTCGCTTGAGTACGAGCGAGAGTAGTGAGAGATGTCTGATCACTTATGTGCTCAAGATGGATGAGCGCATTAGTACGCTAGAGCAGAGGGCTCCAGGACCGTAGGGATCGTCGAACGGTTCTAGTTAGACTAGATTTTCTTTTGTATCTTTTGGACTTTTGTACTGCCACTAAACTGATAGTATCGGTTAGTAGGCGTTGTGCTGTCGGATGTATTTGTCATATTTTGTAAACATCGAAGCTTATGTAATGAAAATTATGTAGCTTTATGATGTATCCTTTATTATGATGGTTGTTTATATTCTCATTCTGTCCCATTTCTTATATTATTATTGGGTATCTCAATCTTGGAGATTATACGGATTCTTATTGAACGACTCTCTATAATATTCCGGTTCACGATCTGTTGGAACAAATAACTCATTACGTTCATTTTCCTTGATTGCTTCCATGTATGTTCGGATATTCTTTATACTTGCTATGATCTATCATTTTATAAACCACTTTGATGTCATTTTATAAACTATTTTGCTATCAATTCATAAACTATTTTACTACTTTATAAAACCTTTCGATATTATCTTATACATAACATTATTTTAATGAAAATGAGCATGTCATCGTTAGTCCTTAATTATACATAGCCTGATCACCTATGTATAGTTCTGGAAGAACCATGCTATGTTGGGAGTAGTCATCTTAAAATTTTGTCGAAATCAATTTTCTACTTATATTCCCAAAAAGTAAAATTGTGTGTACGTCCTTACTCAATGATCACTATGCAAGTATTTTATTCGACTCGGGTGCTGAGAAAAGTTTCATGTTTACCACTTTACTACCTTTATTGATATTACCCCTTATGTGTTAGACACTAGTTATGAAATTGAATTAGCAGATGGAAAAAGTTGTAAGCATTAACACCGTTTGCGGAGTTGCACTTTGAATTTGTCAGACCATTTGTTAAAAATAGACTTACTACCGACCGAATTAGGAAGTTTCGATGTTATCATTGGAATGGACTGGTTATCCAAGCGTAAAGAAGTTATTGTGTGTGGTGAAAAGATTGTTAGCATACCGTACAACAACAAGACGCTGTTAATTGAGGACGATAGAGGCGCGTCCCGATTAAAGATCACATTTTGTATCAAGGCCCAAAAGTACATAAAAAGAGGGTGCCAGTTGGATCTGGCGCAAGTGACAGGGAAGGGACAGGTAGCGAAACGAGTAGAGGATGTACCCATTATTCGTGATTTCCCCGAGGTGTTTCTTGAAGATTTTCTGGGACTCCCACCACCTCGACAAGCGGGATTTCGAATTGAACTAGTGCATGGAGATGCACCTGTGGCGCGTGCACCATATTGTTTGGCACCATCAGAAAGGAAGGAGTTAGCTGAACAACTGCAAGAATTGTTGGAGAAAGGATTTATTCACCCGAGCTCGTCATCGTGGGGAGCTCCTGTGCTCTTTGTGAAAAATAAGGACTGATCTTTTAGGATGTGTATTGATTACCGAGAGCTCAACAAGCTAACGGTCAAGAATCATTATCCACTTTCGAGAATCGATGACTTATTTGATCAACTTTAAGGCTCAAGTGTGTATTCCAAGATCGACATACGATCGGGTTACCATCAACTCCGTATCCGGGAAGAGGACATTCCAATCACTACATTCAAAACTCGGTATGGTCACTACGAGTTTCAGGTGATGCCTTTTGGATTGACAAATGCACCTGCAGTGTTCATGGACTTAACGAATCGAGTATGCAAGCCGTATCTCGACAAGTTCGTGATTGTGTTTATTGATGACATTTTGATCTAATCTAAGAACAAAGAAGAGCATGGGGAACATTTGAAGATTATCTTAGAGCTACTCAAGAAAGAAAAATTATACGCCAAATTCTTGAAATATGACTTTTAGCTGGAGTCTGTACAATTCTTCAGTCATGTGATCGATAGTAAAGGCGTTCATGTTGACCCTGCAAAAATTGAAGCCATCAAGAATTAGGCTGCGCTGACAACACCAACAGAAGTATGACAATTTTTAGGACTTACCGGCTATTATCGAAGATTTATTGAAGGCTTTACTTTGATCGCCAAACCCCTTACCAAGCTAACTCAGAAAAATATAAAGTACGAGTGGGGTAAGGAAGAAGATGAGGCTTTTCATTTATAGAAGCAGAAACTTTGTTGTGCGCCTATCTTAGCACTACCTAATGGAACAGAAGATTTTGTGGTTTATTTTGTCGCATCACCTAAAGGTTTTAGAGCGGTGTTGATGCAACGGGAAAAGGTCACAGCATATGCGTCCCGATAACTGAAGACTCATGAAGAAAACTATACGACCCATGACCTAGAACTGGGTGCTGTGGTTTTTGCTCTTAGGCTGTGGAGGCACTACCTGTATGGTATGAAGTGTACGGTGTATACTGATCATAAGATTCTCCAGTACATCCTTGATCGGAAAGAGCTTAATATGAGATAACGTAGGTGGATCGAACTCCTGAGTGATTACGATTATGATCATCTCAAGAAGGCGAATGTGGTGGCTGATGCCTTAATTCGAAAAGAAAGGGTTAAACCATTGCGTGTTAGAGCCTTAGTAATGACGGTTCACACCAACCTACCAGATCAAATTCTCAACGCCCAGGCAGAAGAAATGAAAGAAGAAAATGTGAAGGCCAAAAATCTGGGGGGAATGATCAAGAAGTCATTTGAGACTCGTTCTGATAGAATCCGGTGCTTAGATAAACGTGTTTGGTTACCACTGTTTGGAGGATTGAGGGAATTAATTATGCACGAATCGCATAAGTCTAAATAGTCTATTCATTCGGGATCAGACAAGATGTACCATGACCTGAAGCAATTATATTGGTGTTCGAACATAAAGGCTGAAATCGCCATTTACGTTAGCAAGTGTCTGATCTATGCAAAGGTAAAGGCAGAGTATCAGAAGCTGCACGGGTTACTTCAACAACCCGAGATTCCTGTATAGGAGTGGGAGAGAATCACTATGGATTTCGTCAACAAACTCCCGAGGAATCCAAGTGGGTGTGATTCGATTTGGGTCATTGTTGATCGTTTAACAAAATCTGCTCATTTTTTGTCGATGAAAGAGACCGACAGTATGGAGAGACTTACCCAAATCTAATTGAATGAAATTGTCTGTAGACACGCAATGCCAATATCAATCATATCAGACAAAGATAGTCGGTTTACATCAAGGTTCTGGAAGTTACTCCAGAGAGCCTTGGGAATACGTCTGGATATGAGTACAACTTACCACCCATAGACAGATGGTCAAAGCGAGAGGACAATACAAACATTAGAAGACATGTTGCGGGCATGTGTGATTGACTTTAAAAGTAGCTGGGATTGATATTTTCCATTAGTCGAATTCTCCTACAACAACAGTTATCACGCAAGTATCAAGGCTGCACCTTTCGAGGCTTTTTATGGACGAAAGTGCGGATCACCTGTTTGTTGGAGTGAGGTTGGAGATAGCCAACTCATGGGTCCATAAATGGTTCAAGAAACAACGAAAAAGATAGTTTAGATCAAGAACCATTTGTTAGCTGCTCGTAGCCGTCAGAAAAGCTACGCGGATGTGAGATGTAAGCCTTTGGAGTTTAATGTGGGTGACAAGGTTACGCTCAAGGTTTCACCTTAGAAGGACGTCATACATTTTGGAAAGCATGGGAAGCTGAGCCCACGACACATCGGGCTATTTAAAATCATAGCTAGGGTTGGTCCAGTGGCGTATAAGTTGGAACTGCCAGAAGAACTTCGAGGAATCCACAACATTTTCACGTTTCAAATCTAAATAAGTGCTTGTCGTATGAGAGACTTGTCATTCCGCTTTATGAGATTCAACTCGATGACAAGTTACATTTTATCGAAGAGCCAGTAAAG
>BQNB010131799.1:0-18729 GCA_026074375.1 Tanacetum coccineum | reverse complement strand
GTTTCTCAATACGGCGTATTCTAGTTTATGGATACGGCGTATCGATCTCCTGTACAGTTTTGTTTAGTTTAGTTTAAATTAACTTTAGTTACCAAGATAGGAATGCACATGTTTTTTCTATATTTTATACAGGACCTCGTGAAAGAAATATCGATGAATATTGATGAAGAATTTACAAATCTAGAGATCTTGAAGTGTTGGAGTCTTGAAACTTTAAGGCTGCCGTTCAACATGAATTCTTGCTCAATAAACCTACATGGAGAATCTACCGAGCAAATATCAGGGGAGTTTCTCATTCTAATTCTTTTTAATTCCCGTATTTTTAATATTTTATCTATAAAACGAGGACGTTGTATAATTCAAGTGAAGGGATGGAATTAAAATGTTTACCCAAATTCCACAAAATATGAGTGTGCCAGTGATGTAGTAGACTTTAGAATTTGGCTTGGTATATTACATTCGAGACCACAATAATGAGTATTATGGATTTAATTAGAGTAACTTGTTTAAATTGGTAAATTTTAGGATTACACCCAAATCGCCTTTACATGTTGCATATTAACTAACTACACCGGTTAGTTAACCTCCCGTTTAAACCCTTTTTCACTCTCATCTTTAGAGTGAAGATCTACTAGAAAAACCCGTAGACCCAATCCTTTAGGAATTACACCAACTATTTGTTTCGTTACACCCTTACACCTTAACATACCCTGTTAGATTAAGTTTTAATTTACAGTTGCTAGTTGCTTAAAGTGTAAAGTTTGTATTTCTCGAGTCTTGTGTCATTTTCTATCTTTGGTGTGGTTGGAAATTTGCACATTGCAAATGGGAATGTATATTAGTAGTCAAAACTCATGTAATTTTATTGTCGTCATAATTAATGGTGAATTCGAAGAACGAAGGAACTATCAAAGAAATTATCTGGAATTAGTATGATCGTGAAGATAGTGAAACTACACCGAGATTTGAAGTATTGTTACCAAAAAAATTGAAAAAATGAGAAAAATACAAAGAGAGAGAAAGAAAGTTTGAAGATAATCGTTTCGCAACTATCGAAGTAATTACACGAAGCATCGATTATTCGTTGATACGTCTAAAAAATCAACGATGTAGAGTATTGTACAAAGTGGAAGATATCGCGACTTGCCTTGTAGAGTATGTAAAGTTTTAGGATGATTGGGAAGTTGATCGTTACGGGAACCCTAACTTAGGTTGTTGTTTTTGATCGATGATCAAGACGTTGTAAAAAGTTATGTCTTAATCATGGTAACGGCCGGGAAAAAAGTATCTAGCAACTTGTATCTTAAGTCTTAATCTATTTGTTTCTTGATTTTTATTTAACAACAATTTACTTCCCTCTCACCTAATGATTAGCCATTGGTTTTACTCGAATGAGGACTTGTTCGAGCGTGCATGTCTATTCTGTCGTTACGGCCATGTATGCATGTCTTAGCTACCTCGTTGGTTTATAAGTTTCGGTGAAAGTTAGAAGGTTCCTACCCTATATCATTCTTCATCCTAACCATTGGTTAAATTCGAATGAGGATGTGATCGAACACACATGTCTATTCCGTCATTACGGCCATGTATGTGTGCTTCAGCTGCCTTGTTGGAGTGGTACTTCTGGTGAAAGATTGTAGAATGATCAACCGTACGCCTTTCCATACAAAAACCCATATTTACCTTTATAAACTTGTTACTCCTTGGCTTTAGTGGTGGAGATGTGTATCCTTTCCAAGCTTATGATAGAATACTCGTCACGACTGAGCAATTGAGCGAATTAGTTACATGTTACCACATAGATTAGTTGAGTGATTTGAGTGTTTTCATCTTCCTATTTCGTGAGGTGTTTGGTTGTGTACTTGTAATAGATCGAATAAGTGCTTTAACGTCGATGTGCTTGGATAAAATGATATTTGATGTCGATGTGGGCTACTTGAGGACAAGTAGAATTCAAGTGGGGGGATATTTGATGACATCAAATAACGTCTATTTTATAGCATCATTTATCCCATGATATTAACCCATTTTGTATAGTTATTGCAAGAATTTTTTCGTATCGTTATCTTGAGAATTGCCAGTAATTATGGAGTAATTAGTGAAAGATTAGCAAAAGGGCGCATTTTTAGAGCTCAAATGGAAGATATGTTTGAAGATTTCTATTTTGAAGACAATACGCCGAATCCATCAAGGCCGATAGCGTGTCCGGCCTGCACTCTACAAAGACCACGAAGGGATAAAGCTCAATTACGCCGTATCCGAGAGACTCATCCGCGTATTCAAATTGAAATCATGATAATATTCTGGAAGATATCAAGTGTGGTCCCTACTCCAAGAAATCCCTAATACGCCGTATCCAACACTTGGATACGCCGTATCCAACCGACTTCCAGACCTTATAAATAGAAAACTCAAAACCGAGTTTTAAGTGTGAAAATCATTTTTCTTGATACCTAAACTTATAAAAGTTGATTTTCATAGGAGAAAAGAGCAGAAGAGGTCGAGCAACGTTATCAATTCCATAGAAGACATCGTGTAATTCCATATACTTTAGTAATCGTTCAGTTTTTGGTATCATTCGTTAACTCGGTTAGTTTACCTTGGCTAAATATTTGCTTTTGTATTTATTATGACCTTTAAAGGTTAATACCTTAGGGTATTAGCCATTATTATGAAGATCTGAATGTTTGGTATTTGTTTATCTTGATTTCTTGATTTATTGTTGTATGCTTGTTTATGTTTATTAATTTATACTTATTTATGAGCTTTTGTATGCGACCTAATTCATTTCACTGGCATCTCGTAGAGGGACCATAGTAGATCTAGAGTTCAGGTATAGTCTCCATATAGTGATTTTATTACATCTAGAATTATAGTTACACCAAATATTGGTCGTTCTAAGTCTGGTGTCTAGGATACGCTCGGGGCATTAACTAGTTAGTTAGATATTTGCGTGGCCAATTGTTTATCGATCGTGTGACTAGGTCAGGTGACCTACATATTTCAAAAGTAACGTTCTGATTCATTGGATTAGTTGGCCAAGTGGACACCTAGTGTTAAATTTGCCCATTAGAGGTAAGTGGGTAAAGTCTCTATGAGATAGGGTTTAACAAGATCACCATTGCTTTAATCCCTAAGATAGATTATAATTAGCGAATAAGGATGCTTTATGTGGATGCTTTAATTATGACAGAATTAATGTGTCTAGGTCTTAGGATGATGTAACGCCTAAGTCTTAAGAATGATATGCCACCTCGAGAGAAGAAATCATTGCACTTAATAAACAAACCAACTTTCTAATCGAATTAATAATGGTTAATACAGTTTTCTTATATAAGGTTCGACCGCTCTTTCATCTTTTGTTAATTAGATTGTGTGGGTAAAAGTGCCTTGAATTGATTGTAGTCACCAACCAAACCGTGCCAGTCTCTCAGGCTGAAAACCCCTTTTTCTCGTTAGAATTAGGATTTAGACTGACATAGGTTTAACATAGGTTTAGAATAGAATAGAATTAACATAGATTAGATAACCAAGATATTAATTAAATTGATAGATTTAACCTCGCTTTAAGTGTTCGACACCCTACTTACCATGAAACTACTACCGATCGGGTACACTGCCCGTTAAAGTGTTATTTTTGGTTTAGTCAGCAAAATATAAATTTAAACTTGAATCAATAAAATATACACCACACAATGACACATCAACCAGCAAGAGGCGGCTAAGGATATTTGGGACAGAGTCAAGATGCTAATGAAAGGCACTGAATTATCATACCCATGAACTCTGATGCTGCTTGTTATACTTGTTTGATATGTTTTTCATGTTCTAGGTTAAAACATTGTATGAGTTACTACTTGAGATTCTCAAAGCTGATCAATGACATGCATACTATTGGGATGACTATGCAACAAGTTCAAATCAATACCAAGTTTCTGAATGCTCTTCCATCGGAATGGAGCAAGTTTTTCACTGATGTGAAGTTAGCTAAGAGCTTGTATACCACCAACTATGATCAGTTGTATGCATACCTTAGTCAACATGAACGACATGCTAATGAAGTTCGTATCAGTCGTGAAAGATATCCAGATTCTCTTGCTTTCGTCACAAATACTCCAACTCTATACAATCCATCTCAGTCACCACAACATTAAGGTTATTCAATGTATCCACCTCCTCAACAATTCACAACAGTTTATGCAGCACCCTAAATACGAAAAAATCCATTTGAATTCACCGATGACCGCGACGTGTAGAGATAACAGACGAAATAAACTTATGTTGGGCCTCGCTCGGGTTTGACCTTGCTTTCACAAGAGTCACCCGACTCCGCAGGACCAGTCCTACTATGAGCATCCGAGAGGTAATCCGGATCGACCTCTTCTTTGATTCTCCTAACATCCATCCCTCCTTTGGTTCCTCGAGACGCTCCTCTTCAATCGGCTCCCATTCTACATCTCTCGTTGTCGAATCACTCACAAGTCGAGATCGTACTCATAAGTGAGCAAGAAAACAAAAACACATAAATAATACCAAAGGTGCCAATTATATTAGTACTTAATAATGGTGAAATCCAATTAATATATATATATATATATATATATATATATATATATATATATATATATATATATATATATATATATATATATATCTATATATATATATATATATATATATATATATATATATATATAGTATCCATATCATATACATTTATATTTATAATATTTATCTATATATATATATGTATATATATTGTATGTATATATACATATTGTATATATACATACATAATATCTATTATATACACTATATATATATATAATATATATTATTATACATATATATTATATTTAGCATATATTATATATATATATATATATATATTACTAGGAAGTAGTAGACAAAATAGACAAATGAAAACTTTCACATATATGCAAGTATATACTAGTTACATACATGTAAACACATAGATCCTAAAATACAACTATATGAAGGTTCCTAAGTTATAGTCTAGGCCAACCACCTAGTTCTCTATAACCTGTGACTCTGATACCAATCTGTCACACCCCGCCAAGGCGGAATCGCAAGGCATGATCAATAGGCATCATCACAACACAAGGCGTCAAAAAAGAGAAATACTAAATGAATTAAAATCCAATATATAAAAGACACAAAGTGTCATGATAACACCTACAATATTTATCATTCAAATTCATATAGTGCAACCAACCAAGACAAAACAAATGAACATAGATTCCACAATGCAAGCCTATGGTCCATCTAATTCCTCTTCCTAACTCTTCACACGTTTTGCTCACCTGAAAATGATGCTTAAAACGTCAACAAAATTGTTGGTGAGAGTTACAGGTTTAGGACTCACTTATGACACCGCGATCAATAAAAACAACATTTACAAACATATATGCATGGCTATTCTATCACAACATAAATTCATATTTATCTGGGGTGGATCGTACCCCTCCGTCCCATAATTATCTCCGTGCAAGACTGAATATCTCCGCGCAAGACTGACCCACTTGACTAGCTAAGTCCGTTCGGGTCTCACACAAGGTCATGTCATCCTCACATACACATGCCGTACATGTTCATAATCACATAGCAATCATATAGTTCGACACTTAAAAACACATATCACGGTTCATAATTCAAAACAGTTTTGCATCATTTCCATCCTAAAATATAAGTAAAAATTGGGACTGTAAAACTCACCTCGATGCAAAGCAATCAAACTCTTCAATTAACCTTTCAAATAATCTATACAAAATAATACACACATGTCACCATTGATTAGGTCTCTCACCCAAGTGGATGTAACAATCACAATGATGGATACTCTATAGCCTATCTTGATTTAACTTATCTATATAATCTTCACAACTTGCTAACCTCAAGTTACCTTATAAAACCTACATCTCAACTTTCTGCATTTTATCTCGTTTTTATAGTCACAAGATGACTCAAATAAAATACTAAAAAACTTAATTAGTTCTTCTACTTGCATTCCATAGCTCCCTAATGAATTGTGAGCTTCTATGATTTTTGGATAAAAATAATAGTGAGTGTAACCATTTTATAAAAATTCAACATCACAAAGTGTCCAGAATTTGACCTGATTCGACCTTCAAAAAGTTTAGCTTGAGCAGACCCATTTAAACACTTAGGAAAATTCTACAAAAATTCTAGAAAATCATAAACATCATGAAATTGCTACAGTATCAAGCCCATCAATAAAAAATACGTTTATGGTTTTTGACATCACAAACACAAACTCATAATCTGCCCTTTGACAACGAATCTTGTTTGATTAATTTTGACTAATTTCCATCATTTTAATTTATGAAACTACTGAGTTTGGAAAGTAGACTTTATAGTTCATTTAGCTTAAGAAAATCAATAAAAGCTATCGTATGACCGAGATATGGCTCTCGCAAGATGACCTAAAAATTTGCCCGATTTCTATTTCCGAATTAGCTAAATTAAACACATAATTAACTTACCCAAAACCCTATTATTCTAAAATTGATTTTTGATATCAAAACCTCTTATTTACAAGATTATTACAAATAACCTAATATCCTTAATGATTGTTACGTTAATTAAATATCAATTGTTGTAAAATCATTTAGAAAACAACACCTTTAACTCTTGAAAAATCAAAACCCTAAATTTTTTGGGGTTTCTGCTTGTTTTGTGTTGTTCGACTGGCCAAGGAAGGAGAGACAATCAAAGTGATTGGTGTAGGTTTGATTTGTATTTATAGACCTTAAAGATATTACAAAAAAAGTTGTAATCTAAGTAGGATATCTTTTCCTTTTTCTTTTCTTTTACTAAAACCCGTTTTTTAATCTATGATAATAAAAAACTTTTTATTTATTTATTATTATTTACAACTTTAATACCTATATTTTTTTTAATTCTAGGTTAAAACCTTTGCTTATTTCGCTAAACCTTGAACTTTCTAACTAGATTTCTAAAAAGCCTTCACTTCCAATTATTTCTAAAAATGGAAAGTACTCTAAAATTACTAAAATACTAACATAATATATATATATATATATAATATGTATTATATATATATATAGTATGTACACAGAAAATTACGTACACGACATTTGAAACTACGCAAAGCTTCCAAATGATCTCATTTCCATTTCAACTAGTACCATGATTCATAAATCATGTACTTCAATCTCAAACACATATCTCTCGCAAAACACATAAAGAACATACATAAACGCTTCAAATAAATTCTAAACAAACTGACCAACCGGCTCAAACCACGATTGTCACAATTAACATGGGACTCTGGTATATGTCTCTAACAGTATATTCATTACGCAGATCATGGCGAGGTGTCAGGACGCTAGATGCAATACATTAGGAAGCGCTCAATTCTTAGGTGATAAACTTGTTAGCTGGTCTTCCAAGAAGCAAAAGAGCACTGTGATTTCGAGTACAGAGGCTGAATATATTGCCTTATCTGGGTGTTGTGCTCAAATTCTGTAGATGTGATCACAGCTAACAGATTATGGCTTTCAATTCAATAAGATTCCTTGTACTGCGACAACAAATGTGCAATTGCTCTATGCTGCAACAACGTTTAACACTCTAGAGCAAAGCACATTGGTGTACGCTACCATTTCATAAAGGAGAAAGCGGAGAATGAAATAGTGGAACTTTAATTTGTTCGGACGAAATATCAACTGGCTGACATCTTCACCAAACCGTTGCCAAGAGAAAGATTCAACTTCTTGATCGAAAATCTAGGTATGAGAAGCATGTCTCCAGAAACGCTAAAAAGAAAATATCCTGTGTATTATATGTATATAAGAAAATCAAAAAAACCAAAAAGATTTTTCATTTTATATACATTTTTCAAAAAAGACATATAAATATAAAATCATAAAGAAATAGAAAATTAAAAAATCAAAAAAAAAAAATACAAAAATAGGAATTCATGACATGTTTTCTAGCATCGATAATATTTACAGCTTTGGAAATGCCATTAAATAATGGTACAAAGCTGTAAATAAAGTTTGAATAGAAAATATGTCATATGGCTTGCTATTATTTCAGATAGAAACCCGGTCATCATCTTAAAGCAAGTATTTCAATAAGATCACTGGCTCACAACAGGAAATGAATTGTTCTGTGAATGAATTACTTTATATTCATTCAAAGTCTTGTGTTTACTTTGCAACACACCCCATGCTTCCTTATCAAATAAGTGTACGTGTCAGTGCATTTATTTATGTCAAACGAGAGAAATCTTGTTTTTAATGGTGTTGGTTTTAAGAAAAAGAACTAAAAAATATCGGGTTTCTCATCTGAAAAGATTTTTAAAAGAAGTTTTTATCACTCAAACAATGTCTACAGCTCTTTAAATAGAAAACATGACATTATTTGAGGGGGGAATAGTCAAATTCTTCCAAAAAGGAGCTTTTAAAATGTCATCGCGGAATTAAATGGAAAAAGGTTCTTTAATAATGGATTATCAAATTAAAAGGGAGTTAATGTATCTAACTCAATTGAGCTTAAAATGTTATTGAGGATAATCTTGTAGGGACTCAATGGCAAAATTATAGGACTTAAAATCTAGTATATAAATTTAGGGGCTAAAATATCATTTCTATAACTTAGTTAGACTTTGTATGAAGTTAAAGTAAAAATAGAAAAGGATTTAAAGCACAAGGACCAATTGTGTCAATTTCAAAACTTAAACCGGTTATAACACTTTTCAAACACATTTCGCTCCACTCACAATTCATATTAAAATCCAAACACATTTCTCTCGTGCACATTTCGCTCACTTCAAGCCTAGGAATCAAAACGTGTTTTTCAAGGCTAAAGATTCTCACCTACTCGTTCGTAACTCATTACTCATCATTTGATAAATCAAATTAACTTATAACTCCTTTTGCACTCCGATAACCAATTAACAACATATTAGGTTCTTAAGATAAAAGTTGTAGTTTTTGTCTAATTGATTGAGGGGTTTGGTTCTATAGGGTGCGTAATAGATGCGTATGAAACAGGTTTTGATATATCTTAACCATAAGTGAGATATTTAGATTTTTGTTTGATGAATAAAGTGAAATATGAGTGATACGTGTGATCAGTTATGGGTTTTGTGTTTAGATACTTCTAATGAGTCTCTTTATGCTAGTTTAACTCTGATATGCTTCCTTTAATCTTGTTTAATTGGAAACTATGATTCTTAGGTGCGTTAGGTTAAAAGTGGTATAAGTGTTGCTTGTTATATATGCTTAGAGTGTTTGTGATAGTCTTTGAGTACCTTGTCTTATGTTTTTAGTCTCCTAAAAAGGTCTTATGGTAATTCCCATATGTTTCTCTTCTTTGTATGCTCGAATTTGAAATTTCATGCTCAAAATGTTGTGGATTTTGTGTGGAAATTGATTTTGTGATGCTATTATTGATATGAGAGGTTAGTTAGATGTGGTTAAAGGTTTTTACTTGGTAAAAATTAAGATAAGTACCTTTGAACGAAGCGAAACATGTTTCTGTTGAATGAAGCGAAACATGTCATTTTCATTCCAAGTGAAACATGTCAGCTTCATTTCAAGTGAAACATGTCAGTTTCATTCCAAGTGAAACATGTCAGTTTGGTCTAAGCAAAACATGTATGTTTAGATGACAAGCAAAACATGTTAGATTGTTTTGAAGCGAAACATGATAGGTACATAATCAAGCGAAATATGACAAAATACAAAAAGAAACTTTGTCCAAAATTTTAAAATTTGTGTAATCTTGTGTTTAAAGTCATATAACTTCATTTGCCATGTTTGAATGTGTATTATTTGCTCTTTGTATGAATGTGTGTCCTAAGATTCCTTGGAAATGTCTTGTTGATTTTTTTAAAACTGACGTTGACTAATTGACCTTAGTTGACTAAATTCTTAGAGTGTAGTAATTCTGTCACGCTTGCATGAAACCTAATCATAGATCAATCATATCATCAAAAGATAACCAAGATAATCAGTAACATATATTTGTTGTATATATAAACTGTATTGGTTAATTCTTAAGCAGAATCATGAATCCTCAAGAAACACAAGTTGCTGCTCGTGATGAAAAGTAGGTTCCTTTTGCTGAGAGAGTCAAGATCAGCTCTACTAATATCAGATTGGAAACCATTGTGCCACAAAAGGAAGAGACATTTCAAGTGATCATTGACGTAATCAATACTGCACATGTTTTAAGATTGTACAATATTGCAGAATGTCCAGAAATCTTTTATGCAGCAATTGCTGGTACTACAATTCAAGAATGTTCAGCCACTGATTCTTATTTAATTTCTCTTAGCCAACAAGAAGTGTACTGTCAATGCTGAAGTCTTTAGGACAATCTTTAATATCTGTCCAAGAGTAGAAGGTGAAGACTTCACAGATGCTCTAGATGATGATACTGCACTCACCTTTCTCATTAATCTTGGCTATAAGGGTTAACTGAACAGACATACCAACATGTTTGTGGATCATATGCACTAGCCATGGAGAACTTTAGAAATTATTATCAACAAGTGCCTTTCTAGAAAGACTGCAAGCAATGACAAACTCAAAAAGTCCAGAATTGACATACTGTGGGGGATGTTTAACAGAGAAAATGTCGATTATCCTAAATTGATTTAGGAAGACTTTGCTTACCAGATTGATCACAGGAAAGAAAAGAGATCAAGACATGAGAACATGCCATATCCCTGATTCACCAAAATAATCATCAACCACTTCCTTAAACAACACAAGTCTCTCACCAACCTCAATCATAAGCACTTTTATACAATCAAAGATGATGAGATTGTAAGTAAATTAAAGTTTGTCAGAATAGGTAAAGACTATCAGGAATATGGACATCTCATTCCTGATGTGATGTTGATTGATGCAATCAAGCATTCAGATTCATATCAGATGTTCATCAAATATTCATAAATCAGATGCCACCCAAGAAAAGTAGAGGTAAAGGTTTAAAAGGAAAGAAGACTATTGAGGAGTCTTAGGAAACTGTCGATGTATCCAAAGAATTTGAACCTGAACCAGAACCAGCTAAGAAAAAGACTTCAGGTAAGAGAAGAGTCAAGAATAAGGTCACACTGTCAGCTGATGACAACATTATATATGATGATCCTGATGCTACCTTAGAATTAGCTAAGTCTATCAGCAAAACTGAAGCTGAGGAAGAAGATGCAGCAAGGAAAGTCCATGCTACACATGCTCGGATCGTGACTGAATCTGTCCCTGAACCTGCTAAGAAGAAATCTGGTGGCAGAAGTTCTAAGAGTGTAGTTATTGAAGACACTCTGAGTACTCCAAAGTCAAAACCCGCCACCTCAAAGACTAAGCTTAAAGGTGCTCCATCTCTTACTCCATAAGAACAAGAAGCTACAGACATTATGCAAGCTCTTAAGGAAAGTAAGAAGACAAGCAGAAGACAACTAGGTACTAGAGGCTCAAAGGAAAGTATGGTCGTAAACCAGATGGTTCCTGTGAGTCCAGTCGTCTCTGCTACCTCAGTGTATGAAACTAGTCTAAATCGGGGTCCTAATAAGGATAAGGACATTACTAAAGAGAAGGTTTGAGTGGGGAGATGAACAAGATAGTGAATTTTTTGATGATGATAATGATGATATTGAGAAGGATGATAAAGATGGTGATGCTGATGATGAAGGCAGTGATCATGTCAGTGATACACAAGATGCTGATGATGAAGATGTCAAAACTGAATCTGATAAAGATGTTATTTATAAGTACAAGGTTCGTATACGTAAGGATGAGGATGTAGAAATGAAAGATGCTGAAGTTGAAGGGTCTGATAAAGGTGATGAAGAGATTACTGATGAAGCAAAGGAAGAAGCTAAAAAGACTTTAGAAGCAAAGGATGATACCAAAAAGACCGAACTTCCTCCATCAAGCTCAAGGTTATCTGTATCTTCAGGTTTTGGTGATAAATTCCTTAAACTTTCTTCTGATTCTTACTTAGTTAGTACAGTTAAGGATTCTGTAGATGCAGATGTTAGTTCTTTGCTAGACATTCATATCCAACACGAAACTCCCCAGATCTAGTCTCCATCAGTACAGAATATTCTCGTATCAGTGATTCCAGAGACAACCAATCTTCCACCTATACCAAAATTTGTCAATGAAACTCCAGTTACAACTGCTGACCCCTCACCTTAAGTAACACCTATCATCTCAACCATACAACAAACAACAACATCAATTCCCACACCAACAATCACAACTAATGCTCCAACCATCACTACTGCTGTTCCTGAATCTAATGCACTCACTGCTGTTGAATTAAGAGTTTCAAAATTGGAAAAAGATGTGGCTGAGATGAAAATTGTAGATCACTCTTCTAAAGCTTTTGCTATTCTTCAGTCCCAAGTTCCAACAGTTGTCGATAGTTATCTTGATACCAATGTTGGAGATGTATTTCAAAAGGAACTGCAAAAACACATGGCATATCCCATTCATAAATATTCTCTGCAGCATCTTCTTGAGTTAACCAAGAAATCGACACCAACATTTGAACAAGAATCTAAGAAAAGTCCTTCAGAGATTCTCAAGATTAAAATGGAACAAGTTAAGAGTCAAAAGAAGCCATAGTTTACCATCAAGTCTACTGACAAGGCGGCTCTTGAATAATATGATCTGAAAAGCACTCTCTATCAATCTATGCATGCAAACAAGTCTTTTAACAGAAATCATGCCAATCATTAATTGTACCATGCACTCATGGAAGCATTGATTGAAGATGAAAATGCAATGGATAAGGGAGTAGCTGACACAATTAAAGACCACAAAAGAAAGCATGATGATAATGAAGACGATGATGATGAAGACCCTTCAGCTGGACCAAACCAGGGTACAAAGACCAAGAGGAGAAGAACTAAAGAGTCTGAATCTTCACAAAAGCCATCCACCACCAAGGAAACCCCAAAAGGTAAAGCTCCAACTAAAGGATCTAAAACGCGTTAGTCTGCTTCTGCAAAGGAACCAGTTGAAGAACCTATTGCTGAGGTGATTATGGATGATGATGGTGATGATGTGGTTCTTGATGATGATTAACCACAAGCTGCTTCTGAACCTAAGACTTCTAAGACTCTAAATCCAGAATGGTTCAAGCAACCTCCAAGGCCTCTTACTCCTGATCCTAAATGAACAGCGTCGGTTCTACTTGATCAACTTGCCACATCTTTGTTCGATCACTGGTCTCAGCTTCTATGGATCACTCACATTCAACGACCGATGGCTACTCCATTGACTTCTCCAAGTAGTTGTGGAATGGATCAAGATAGAACTCTCACTGCAAGATATACTTGTTCAGACATGCATTTCAATCTGTTAAAAGGCACATGCTCTAGCAGTATTGAACTTGAGTACAATTTCCAAGAGTGCTTCAATGTTTTAACAGACAAGCTTGATTGGAACAATCTAGAAGGAGATCGTTACCCGTTTGATCTTTCCAAGCCTATTCCTTTACAAGGCCCTCAGGTCATTGAACTGTTGCTGCTGATTACTTCTTCAACAATGATCTGGAGTATTTAAAGACTTTTGATCCTGAGGTAACATACACCACATCTATTATGAAGACTAAAGCTGCTCGGTATAAGATCAAAGTAATTGAAGACATGGTCCCTACACTTTGGAGTACCATTAAGCATGCGTATGACAAAGATGCGTCAATGAGAATCAAGCACTAGGGTGAAAGATGCAAACTGTGGTACCGATCTCAGGCAAGCAAATTTTCTAAGCAAAATGTTTACTCTACTAAGGCGATTCTTGGTGTGAAGAGTGTTAGTGTGAAGAAATTGCACGGATATGGTTACTTAGAAGAGATTGTGGTGAAAAGATCTGACCAACAGCTTTATAAGTTTAAAGAAGGTGACTTTGTTGATCTACACCTGAACGACATTGAAGATATGCTTCTTCTTGCTGTTCAACACAAGCTATTCCACCTTGACTAGAGTGATATTGTTGACTTCATTATGGCTCTTCGTATGTTTACAAGAAGCCTAATCCTCAAGAGACGTGTTGAAGATTTACAGCTTGGTGTAGAGAGTTACCAGAAGAAGCTAAACATCACCAAACCTTAGAAGACCTTTATCGAGATTGAATTTAAAGAACCCTACACTCTATCATACGATCCACCAGGAATTGTTTATGAAGACCTGGACAAACAGAAAAGAGTTTTACGAGCTGATGAGCTGTACAAGTTCTCAGATGGCACACTCAAGTCTGTTCGCGACGAGATTCATCACAGAGTACTAGACTTTCATCTGGATTATAACCCGGAGATGCCAAAGAGGAAGTGGACGATTTTTTACCGAAAGAGATCGGGTCTTATGATTGAGTTGATCGATAAGCAGATGCGAGAAAGGGAAATCATAAGAAATCTGGAGCGACTAGTTGGAGCAAGGGAACTAGAGATGGACTGAAAACTTATGACGCGTATCGTCAGGTCCAATCTCAAAATCTTATCTTGTAAATATTGTGAATATGTAGTATAGTATATAATAGTAGGCAACACAAATAGTGTTTGAGTACGTATTTTCTAGAATTTTCAATAAATTCAAATTTTTTTAATATTAACTATCTCAACTTATATCTATTTATAATATATATATATATATATTATATATATATATATATATATATATATATATATATATATATATATATATATATATATATATAACCCTCATAAATTGAGGGGGAGCATTTAATAATGTTCCTAATACAACTTGTTAATAATTGAACATTTTTTCCCTGAAAAAACCATAATATTTGATCATCTGAATATCTAAATATATTAAAGAGATTGACATTTTTGTAAGAGCGAAACTGTGATTAAAATATATGTAAAGATGGATTTAAGGCTAAAAGTGCAAGTTTCACCCTTTATTTACTATAACACAATTTCGAATATCGATGCACAGTGAGTGGAGCTATTTCCAATAGGTTTAAGGTGTTGAATAATACCAAAAGACTGAGCATGTTTGTAATTACTTGGAGTTATAAGGTGGTTAGGATTAGGTATTCGTTCCCATGATCCAGAGAGATCTACCCAGGGATATTTCACTAGTTAATGTAGAAGTCCATAGGTATGATATAAAAAAGGAGTAAAAGTAAGAATAAGGGAATATTGCTGACTGAAATGGAGCTAGTACTGGAACAAAACCAACAAGGTACTAGTCATGAAGTTTCGGTAAGCACTGAAGGGGTTGAAGAATTAAAAAGAAAAGTTAAGATAAAGGGTGAAAAGAAAGATGTGACAACCGTGATTTGAGAAGGTTAGTTTATACCTTTAGAAATTGCTAAGTGTCCATTTTGTATGTTTCTTGCGTGCTATGTGTTCTATATGTATTTTGAAGTGGTTTACATATGTGCATGATGTCATTTTAGAAGGTAAATGATTATCTTATTTTGTGTGCATATGAGTTTGGTGTTAAGTATTCCATTTGTTCATGTGTGGTGATAATGAAAATGAAAGACGTGTTACATACATTGCTACGTCAATTCTTAGTTTTTAAGAGTTAAGCGTTTATAAGAAGTGTAAGTTATTAGAAAGGAAGCATGTGAGTGAAATATGGAAGTTCGCAGTAGACTTTCCATAAATAGAAAGTGAGATGTGAAATGAAAAGTTATTTTTAGAAAGTCTAGTAGGTGGCGTTTATGTAAAAAAGTTTACTTAAATTAGCTTAGGTTTTTATAAAAACTTAAGGTAATGAAAGTAATTAGTTAATTATTAATAAAATAAAAAAATATAAAATATGTTTACATAAGGGGGGCCGATCGGTTTTGGGTTTTCATGGGCTTAGGAAGTTTTATTTGTTTTGTCAAATTGTATTTAGGAAAGGATAAGGATGCTTTAGGGTTAAATACCATTAAACTTAGTCATTCCCTTCCCTTTCCTATCTTTTGGTCGTTCATATGCAGCCCCAAAACCCTAAGGAAGTCGATTTTCATGATTGATCCAAGAAACCACAAGAACTTGTTGTTTAGGTGATAGCATTCAAGGTAAGTATATTCATCCTAGTTAGATTTATGTATTCATGTAACATAATCATTGATGGATCATTAGGGTTTTTAAAAATCTATAATTAATGATGTAATTAATGGGTTTTAAATATTAAAAATCATTTTTAGGGTTTAATTAGGGTTTAGATGTGAATGATTAGGGTTTATCATGTTAAATTCATAACTGGAATCTGATCAGAATTTTAGGTCACCTTGCAGGAGTCATAACTCGGTCATATGAATAGCTTTTATTAATTTTCTTGAGCCTAAAATTAACTACAGAGAGTCTACTTTCCAGAAAATCTATCCTCAAAGGTTTGTCGGGAAGTCATTCAAATAATTTTTACAAGAAAAGTGGTTAAAACAGTAAATACGAGTCAGATTTGGGTCTGATTTCAAGGAGTAAAACCCCTACTTAAAATTCGAATTAAGCTTAGCCAAAACACAGAGGTCAAGTTCTATATGTCTATTAACCTCACACCAAAATTTAGCCTTTGATTAGTTGTCTAAGTATGGTATTTAGGGCCATAAATTTTAGTATGCAATCAGATCTGAATTGGGACAGTTTTGAAGTTGGACTTTATTTGGAGTAGTGGCACATGTGGTGAGCACTTAGGAATCACAAGGTAGTTAATAAACTCATGAAGGAGCTTAGATGATTTTTGGTATAATTTATAAAGGTCAGCAAGTATGGGTTTTAAGTTGGTTAAGACACGCTAAAATTCTGCATTTTTAGATAAATTGTAGTTAACTAGTATAATATGTTAACATGATGGTTAAGGTTGGGCATGGTGTCGAGGCGACCCATGATGGTTAATCAAACCCTTAGACATCCATCATATGAGTGTTACATGGACTTGAGCTTTTAGCTTGGTTGCATGTAACACGTTTGTGTTTGTATTGTGTAGCTTGTGTTGATATTGTTTGGAAGCTGCTTGTGCATCAGGTGAGTTTCATAGTCCCTCGTTTTATATTGCTTTTAAATTGGGATGGAAATGATGAAAATGGATTTGAAATGTTCTAATTACTATAATTATGTGTCTTTATTTTGAAAGTGTGTGGACTTTACTTGGCTGTTGTATGTTACGTGCTAAATGCTTATGTGTATTTGGATCGGGGGTAACGTTCCTACCCATTTGTTATGATATTGGATCGGGGGTAACGTTTCTACCCATGTGAAGTGATGGTTTTAATGGATCGAGGGTAACGTTCCTACCCAAGTGTTGATACTTGTTGGATCGAGGGACACGTTTCGTTCCCATGCTTGTTATGGTTACATTTGCATGTTAGCTTGTATGACAGTATAGTAATTTGTGTTATTGATCTGAGAAGTAACACGCCCCGGACCCTTATTCCGCTGCGACCCAATTTGGGGGTGTTACATTCACCAACCTTTGTGTTGACATTTTAAGCATCATTTTCAAGTAACCATCTTGAGGATGTTGAAGTTAGGAAGAGTGGCTAGTGAGACCATAGGCTTGCATGCGGAGTCATTCACCTAGAGATTATATTTATGTCATTTGAATTGTTTGATACTTGGTTGTTATTTGATTGTTTAGACTTTTAGAGTATGTTTCCTTGTGGTATGACTCTGCTATCGTAATGCAAGACTCCTTTATCTTGTGTTAGATATTATCATGAGACATTGTGTCTCATTTGTTTATCTATTTCATTTAGTCCTCTCTATTGTTGACACCATTGTGTTGTGATGATATTCATGATGTTACGCCTCATGTTTCTACCTAGGCGGGGTGTGACAGACCAAGTAATCTAGAGTCTGGGATAGCTCTCCATATAGTGATTTATACATCTAGAATCATAGGATCATAATTATTGTCCTTCTAAATCCGTGCTAAGGATACGCTTCTGGCTTAACTAGTTAATCGGATATTGCCTTTGGTTTAGTGAACAAGTTGACTAGCAGGTGAACCTAGATAATTCAACAAATAAAGTTCTGATTCCATTGGATAGTTGGATAAGTGGACTACTAGTGTATAAATTGTCGTTAATCAGTAAGCAGGTAAAGTCTCTATGAGCTAGGGTTTAACAAGATCACCATTGCTTTAATCCCTAAGATAGATTAAAATCAGCAAATAAGGATGCTTTATGCGGATGCTTTAATTGTGACAGAATTAATGTGTCTAGGTCTTAGGATGATGTAACGCCTAAGTGTTAAGAATGATATGTCACCTCGTAAGAAGAAATCATTGCACTTAATAAACAAACCAACATTCTAATCGGATTAATAATGATTAATACAGTTTTCTTATATTTGGCTCGACCGCTCTTTTATCTTCTGTTAATTTGCTTACGTGGGTTAAAGTGCCTTGAATTGATTGTAGTCACCAACCAAACCATGCCAGTCTATCAGGCTAAAAACCCCTTTTTACCAGTTAGAATTAGGATTAGGACTGACATAGGTTTAGAATATAATAGAATTAACATAGATTAGATAACCAAGATATTAATAAATTGATAGATTTAACATCGCTTCAAGTGTTCGACACCCTACTTACCATGAAACTACTACCGATCAGGTACACTGCCCGTTAAAGTGTTGTTTTTTGTTTAGTCGGCAAAATATAAATTTAAAACTTGAATCATAAAAATATACACCACACAACGACACATCAAAGTGTTTGTGTTTGTGTGAGAGTTAACGAAC
>BQNB010131797.1:0-18730 GCA_026074375.1 Tanacetum coccineum | reverse complement strand
AGACATCATATTATTCTAGGTTCTTTGATTGCCTCTAGGAATGTGAGTGTTTTACCTATTGTGCTCAACTTGTTTAGCAGTTTTCCTATCAGTTTTGTTTGTTTGTTTAGCTTTGACAAAGTATATCTTAACAAAACTAGGCTTAGTTGTATTCTTTTCAATATTAGTTTGAGACACATTTTCTTCCTCACTATCTAACACCCAATCCTCAATAATTAGAGCACCATTATTCTTCCTAACTGCTTTAGGCTTTGCTTCACTAGCCTTAGCTTCACAGTTCTCAACTACATGCTTAATAACTACGAGCTCATTTGTAAACTCTTCTAATCCAGTAAATGACAAGTCAGGTTTTTGAGGTGGAACTGCATTATAGCCTAAACCTTTCTTGTAATTATCTACAATCTGACTCTCTATAATCTTGTTTAGGCTTTTAGATGCATTTTCAAATTTGTCTACATTAAACCGAATGCCATCTTTTTTTTTGAACTATTTCTAGCTTCTTCCTAAGCTCCCCCATAGTTATCTCTCCTACTTGAATATCCCATTTTAAGCTGTTAATCTTTTCTACATAAACAAACTCATTCTTTTTATAAAATTCAAGTTTTTCTTCTACAGACTGTAAAGCTGTCTTATAAGCTATAACCATTAACTCAGATTTCTCAAATCTTTTCAATAGTTGTTCATATTGAGATTTAAGCACTTCAACAGTTTCAAGACAAGATTTTAAGCAAGTAGAATCATTAGATACCTCAAAATCAGAACTTGAAGATGAGTATGCCATGAGTGCATAATTTGTTGGACCTTCCTCTGCATGATCACTCTAGTCATAACCAGCAAGACCATCACATAAGATCAAAGCATTGGAAGTAGTTGTCTCTACTGGTATACTTCTTCTTAAGCTTTCCTTATTCCTATTGTCTTGGTTTCTTGGAACTCTGCACTCTCTAGTAAAATGTCCTCTCTTATGGCAGTTGTAGCACTCCACATTGGACTTATCAAACCCAATGGTCTCATTACCATTAATAGTCACATTCCTTCCAGTGTTCTTCAAGAACCTTCTTGCCCTCATAGTTAACATGGCCATCTGCCATCTCAAATCCATCTCTTCCAAGTCATCTGGATGGAATTGTTGTAAGTCCTCATTTGCAAGTTGAAGACTACTTGGTTAACTAGCAAAGAATGCACAGATCACAACATCACTCAAGTTATCAACATTTATTGGATTAGCAGCATTAGCTTGAGTGCTGGCAGCAGAAACTCCATAAGCAGTATTAACTGCTTCATTAGTGCTGCCAGAGTTGTTAGAGGACACAAAAGCCATGTTTTGTGTGCTTGTACTTGTGCTTGATGTCCCTTTGACTTCTTGGTCATATACTTTAAGATTGTTGTAGAGATCATCCATGCTCATTGTCTCTAATTCAGCCTTATTCCTCCACACAACAGCATGTGTGTTCCATTCTTGTGACAAACTTCTCAACAGCTTCTGATTCACATCTTCTTGTGAAAGTGTTTCACCCAAAATCTTTAGCTGGCTCATAAGTTTCTGAAGCCTATCAAAAGTTTAATCAAGGGTTTCTGAGCTAGGAGCAGTGAAGTTTTCATACCGCTCTTTTAAGAGATTTCTTTAAGTTTTCTTTGTAGCAGCATTCTCACCAAACCTCTTTTCAATAGCTTCCGGCAGCAACTTAGCATCCTTGATGGAGTTGAATTTTAACTAATGTTCATTAGGTAATCCCATCATCAAGGTGCTTCTGGCCTTCACTTCTAACCTCTTCTAAGCCTTTTCTTCAGCAGTTGTAGGAGGTATTATTTTCTCAATGCCTTCCACAATAGTTGTTTTTGGTGTAGTGTTTCCATTCTCTATGACTTCTCATAGAGCATAGTCAATCATCTGGATGTACTATTTTATTCTCATCCTCCATAATTCAAACTCACCAGGTTTGAGCATTGGAACCTTGGATGTAGCCACCATATGTGCAGATTCTGAATCCATATCTTCTAGCAAAGAGATCTTGTGTATTTAAACAGGTTCTTTTAGATCACAACTTCTCAACAAGCTCTGATACCACTTGTTGTCCCAGGATGTAGGATACCTCTTGTTGGATCCCACTTCAATAGATTGAATTCCTTAAGCTTGTTTAAGGTTTAGTTATATTAGATAAATCTAACACAACTATAGTAGAAACTTTATGTGAATGTATTAAAGATTATGTGGAATCTAATCTTTAATATTAGAAGAATTCTTAATGAAACAGTAACACAAGACAATATAATTCAACAATAAAAGCTCCAATATTATTATTATAAATAACACGAATACTCTTCTAGTATTAGGGTTACAAAACCTTGAAGCTATAATGATATCAAAAACAAAAGATTTCTAGATTAGATAATAAACTCTATGCCCGAGAACCTCCTTTTATACACCAAAGAGTCCTAGTTGATTTACAATATATTCCTAAGATATAAAATATTCTCTATGATCTATTCTATAAATAACTAATACGTATCACATAAGTAATCTTGATCTCTAATCAATCTTTATCCTTTCTTCTATCTTTATCCATTCTCTTCTGACAATAGAAACTCTTTCAGCAGTCTTAATTTTTGAGCAGTTGTAACTTTTGTACTAGCAGCATTAACTTAGTACCAGTAGTAGTAACTTATACACCAGTAACATTAACTTAGCAGCAGTAACTTCAAGAAGGGTTTTAATCCCAACACTTATTAAATGATTGTAATTTCCTTTTTTAATGTCATAGAAAAAACACTTCTTGAGCGGGTATTTGACCTCCGTGCAGAACTTGACACTACTGACGTTTTATGCTTTTGGTAGAGATTGCGGTCATAACGAAGACAATGTTCTTGCAAATATTAAGAACCCTTCACTCATATTAGAAAGGTGTGGATCACTACCATTTTGCATATATAATATTTTATTTTTCTTATTTCTCTTTCCAACAACTTGATCTAATAACAAATAAGCTGGGTTTACATGTTAGTAAAGTGGATTAAAAAGGATACAATTATGGGTTGCTTTTATCAAACATAAGTTTGGGTTGCCTTTCATTGGCCATACCATCATGTGCACCTTCTTGGGTGATTTTGCAAGGAAAATTAATGATTTTTTAAGTGACCAAAACAATACTTGAGATGTTATGGTCATAATTTAGACGGTTTAAAACAGTTTGTCGGGTAAGTGATTCACCTTAATATCCTTATATAAAATAAAAATACATAGACATATTTGGGCTTGTGAAATTATCATTGCTGTGAATTTTGAAATGTATGCAAAGCATTCAAGATGGTACCCGATTGTTAATCAACTCAGCATTGCCTAAATTCAAAATCATTGTAATATATATTTTTGATTATATTGTTATTTTTTGATAGTTTCTCATCAGTGTTCACAATGTATAGGTGTTGTCTGAACCTGAGGAGTTCCATAGGAGACTAGGTCTATTCAAAATATTCCAGATTGTCTATTGATGAGATTCTAGATCTTAATGACGTTTGTACAAAATATTTGATAGTATTCTCAGCAGCACATTGATTAAAACATGGAGCAGAAATGCCAAAATATCATATTAATTTTCCTTTCTTAGAAGGTAAATCATTTACTTATTTATTCAAAAAAGTTTGATTTGTTTTTAGGGTATGTTAATGGCTATTAAATGCGAGTTTGGATTTAACCAGATTATAATACCTTATATTGTTTTGGTTAGGTTAACAAGCACATATAGTAATGATTCAAGAAGTAGTGCTTTAAAAACACATAGAGTAATGAAACACCTCTTTGAATTCTTACAGAAGTAATACTTTAAGAACACATATAGTAATGAATGCAACTGAACAATGGATATCAGTATATCGAGTTAAATGGTACGTCAATATAAACACGATGTAATGTCACTAAGGTAAAATAATTTGTTCTTTTGCTTTAGTTGCTATCATTCTTTTCATTTCTTTTTAGAGGAAGTCGAGTAAGATTTTTACCATTGAAGCCCGTCTATTAGAATATACTAAAAAATGTGAATAAATACCATGATGCTTATCGTCTGCTTATAGTCCTTTATATAGTAAATTAGATCTGAAAGTGTTTCCGCTTATGCATATAAAGCGAACAGTTTTTTGCGATTCTGTTAAATTCAATAAGATCACACAACTTGGAACTTTGTGTAATGATATTTGTACAGCTAATTTGAATTTCTATAATGTTGTCTAATTTCGTAAGGACTTCAATTCGGAAGTTTAACAACACCCTTTCAAATTAGTTTTATGAGGAGAATTTTGTATACCATCAGGCATCTCAAGTATTGGTAAATATAATCTTTTTGTATTTTTTGTATACCATCAGGAATTATATGCAACTTACCAGGTCCATTGAGATAGAAAGACAAGAAGCAACAAATGTTTAAAATGAGTAATTTTCAATAAAAAGAGGAGGCAGATACTAATAAAGTTCACGTGAATCAACGCCAAGAAGATACAAGGGAAATGATGGAAGAGAAATCACAAGCAAGAGTTGTAAGAAACCTTGACTCATCTGGAACTACACCAACATGTAACCTTTGTAGTACCTTTACTTTTAGTAAGATTTCAGATCTTAATTGATAATTCCTTTAATATGCATCTTCGTCTTCTCATATCAATTTGAAAACAAAAATTTGTTGATGAATCAATTACTTTTGTGTTGTTTTTTTAGGAAAAAGTTACGACACATTATGCTTCTTCCGTACAAAGAGATTATGCGACCTATGATTCCAACAAAATGATTTTATGTTCTTCATCTCCATTTCGGTCTTCTATTGAAGGTGTAAGTTTCTGATATCATCTTCGTTACTTTGAATATTATGTATGTTATTTTCCCTTTTTTCCACATCCATGTTAAATTTAGTATTTGTTCGGGTTTGAAATCATTTCAATATATATTTGTTTTTACTCTTGAGTTGGTTTTGCTCAACATACTGTAAGTATTTTGCTTTAACATGAGCATATTTTCAAGTAAGATTGTTTATTCATATATTATTTATAACTTCATTCATTACTTGAACAGAGATGAAAATCAACAAAAGCTATGACACTTTAGTTGAGATTGATATTTATTTGTTGTTAGGTCAGACATGATTAGAATTCGTCATGTTCACCAATGTAAAACAGTTCTAAGTATTATTAAACTTTATAATTACGAGTTTGTTATTATTCATAATTAAGTAAATTGGTTTGAAAAATATTTCAATGTCCGGAATAAGGTTAGCTCCAGCTCATTGACTTGAACTTATTATCAATATCTTCCCAACTTTCCTGATTGTGAAATGTTCCCTATTTTGAGCCATTAATTTGCAACCATGACTATCTTTATTACTTCATATGCCAACACTTGATCAAATGGTTTATTGCAAGTATAAGGACTTACCCAACCCTATTGAGATACCGAGATGCATACCACTTCTCGCCTTAATAATTTGAAGATCATTCCTTGCTTAATGTTATAGTGACGAGGAGAATTTTGAGGCTCTACATTAGAAAGATGCACATTTAGAAATGTCTTTTGAAAAATCTTCTAAATTGCACTTTTAGATTTATAAGAATGTTTAACTTCTATTTGGCTGTTAGGATTTATAAATTTTAAATATTTTATGTTTTGTTACTTATTTAATCATTTTATATTAATATCATAGCAATATACGCCTTACAATTGTGTATATCATACGTCTTAATTTTCATCCTCTATTATTTCAGATGATCTATTATTTCAAATGAATTATTAAAGCTAGCCGCTCATCGGGCGAGACTTGAAGCTAGTTACACATATTTAAATTTTATACTGGTAATTATATTAGCTGTTTAAATAGTTATATATGTAGTCAAAAAGATGAATGATAAAATTTAATTATTTGGATATATGTGACATATATGAAGTTTGAGAAGGATATATATGTAATTATATATTTTGGTTAGATATATATATATAATTTTAAAGCTTTGTAAAGATATATATGTATATATATATATATATATATATATATATATATATAAAAATATATATATATATATATATATATGTAATTCTCATAAAAAATAAAAGAGTACATACATAAGCTAAGTATAAAAAGTTGCTAGAATGAGTTTGCTATATTATGTGGTGGTTTATCTAGAATTTTCGCAACAAGAGTATTTTTTGTTCGGATCTTCTTATGAAGGCGTCTCTTTTAGAGGATATTATGTCCCGTTCTTTTTATTGGTGTAGATATAGATGTAAGACTTTTTTTAGTTGGATTGATTGGCTTAAAAACTCTCATCTTATTATCTTGTAAGTTTCTAACTCCTTGCTAGTTTTTAATAAAATTCTGCCGTTAAAAAAATACAAGAGAGAGTCGTGGAAACCCCATATTGATTAGATAATATTTTATTAAGACTCTTTAATAGTTAATTTAGAATATTGAGCCACTAACATAATTTTCCTTATAAAAGATTGCAAATTGTAGTAGATTCTTGTATTTAGTTTAGTAGATGATAGATCCAACGAGACCACCTTTCAATTATTAATGTGTATCTATTAGGGAATAAATTGGCCCAAGCTTGGTTTGTGGGCTTGTGGCCCGCTAGTGTTTCTCTCTTGTAATCTCTATATATAGAGATTACAAGAGAGAAACCCTAGCGGGCCACAAGCCCAAAAACCGGGCTTGGGACAATTTATTCCCTAATAGTATCATCTTTATGCTTTATTTTATAGATTAGAGGTGTACAAAATACGGACCTTGATAACGTTTTGGATCTGACTCGAAGAAACTCGCGCCCAGAGATGCAAAGAAAGGTGACACGAACTCGATCTTTGTTAAACTTTGTGTTATTTAATATAAGTATTAGTAAATCCTTTTGGAGGTTATACATGTTTATGTCTTACTACATCACTAAACTAAAAATTTGTTTATTTTAAAAACTTGTGTTTATTGTGCAAAACTCTTTATAACTATCTATATATCACACATACACTTAACTATATGAAAATTTTTAGTCTTAATTTTCTTCACAACATCGTATATGTTATCTTGATTTATATCATATTTCACAAACCAAATAAACTATAAACGGTAGAAATTTAGAGAGAGAAAGAGAGAAAATTCTAGAGAGAAAGAAAGTGGAGGGAAGTTTATTTCATTAAGTGAAATGTGAGAAAATAACCAACTCACTTTTCATACGTGAAGGGTATTATAGGCCTTAAACCCTAGATGGGACGCATATGTTACATAAGAATGGGCCGGGCTCGACTTTGGTTGGGCTTGTAGCCCATAACACATACAAGGTTAGATTAAACTTTGACATCAATCACAAAGTTCCTTAAACGTAAAGACCCGACAATAGTCAACAATGACTTTGACTTTCTTGTTAGATTTAATATTTTTAGGCTAACAATCTCTCCCAAAGCAAAGTTATTAAAATTCCTTTTCGTTAAGCTCTTGAAGTCTTGGGTCTTGGTCTTGAACTTTGTTGTAATGTGCTTCGTTCTTTCATACTTTGTGATCTTTGATCTTGAGCCTTTGTCATTGTATTTCAACTTTGTCTTTAGATCCGAGATTGTTAAATCTTTCCTTGCTGTGGATGATCTTGATAGTAGTAACCGGCACTTTAGTCGTCGTTTGATGGAGACCGGCACTTCTTGTCATGAACATCCTTAAATCGCCTTTTTGCTTTGGACCAACATGCTCATACTTTGCATCAACTTGAAAACTAACAATCTCCCTTGATGTACAATTTGTCTTTTGAATCTTGAGGAGGGTCTTTGTCTTTGTATGTTCTAAGCTTTCTTAATTTCTTGAACTACTGATGTCAAATATATGTCTTTGTAGCTTGACTGTGAACATGTGGTAATGAGTCTGACGATGCTGAAATGAGGTAGTTACTCCATCGTCTAAACCTGCATTTAGCAATAAACAACATATATGGTCAGATGTCTTATTCATTCGTCGAAGTTTGGTAACATTAACCTCCAGTTCCGTGAGGACTGTTTGAGAGTATAAATATTGTACCTACATCATCAGAATTCGATTCATGAATGATGAGGTGTCATTTTATACACTTTTTTAGGCCATCTAACCCCCCAAATCATGCAAATATACCTAAATATTGTAGTTAAACATTTATTTTTGATGTTTTAGCATTTGAGAAGCATTTAGAGGAAAAGCACGTGACTTGGACTCGATTCGGGAAGAAACTAGACAAAAACATAACACTTCAAACTTGCGACTTCCATTCTAATACCTTCACCAAAAGTGCCCAGGAAGTGAAATTTTTAATCAAAGTTGTAACTTCTCAAGTCGTGGAGACAGTGTCAAAATTTACTACTGACGCCGTCAGGATTGTATGACAACGACGCAAACCCGAAGAGTGACGACGTCACACTAGCCGACAAAGAGAACCCCATAGAAGATTTGTGGACTGACATCGTTAAGAAACCCTAGTGATGTCGTCAGGATCGATTTCCTATATATACAAACCTTATTTTTCATATTTTGTGGTGGAAAAATAGGAGGACACTTTATAGCTGATATATTGGTCGATTTTTAGGGTTAAAACCCTTTTGTACTCATTGATACTCCATGTTCAATTAAAGTGAAGTTCTTTTACCTCTTTTAATCATCCAATATGTCTATGTGTTGTTTGATTAATCATTCATCGCTTTCAATTAACATGCTTGGCTAAAGTTGTATGTGTTTGCTTATGATTGCATAAAACTTAGTTGTTAAATCTCTTTTATTATTGCTTATTATTAGTGGTGTGCGCGTTAGCCTTTAGAAAACTAGGTATTTGATCTTCATATCATAGCATAGACGTCTAGGGAAACGCGATTAGGTTAGAGGATACCTGTGATTAGATCTTCACATCTAGATCACATTGGGGTGCATTTCGAATTAGGTATTTATTGGGCGTGAATGTACCATTGGACGTGAGTGTTAACTGCAGGTAACCACTGTCTAGGTTTTCACGTAGATAGCGAACTTGACCAACCCGCTGCTGAATTAGGAAATACTTACACATTACACTAACAAGGGTGACGGGCAATAAAAACAGAGAAAACAACTAGGGAGTAGTGCATGATTAGGTAAACACGTTTGTTTAACCATACGATTTTTTCCATAAATTTACTTTTCTGTATAATTAGGAGTAGTTTAATATAGTAGTTTTATCAACCCCCTCTTTAAAACCTGAGATTTTACTTGCTTTCTAAAAAATTATAAAAACAAAAAAATAATCTTCCCTCAACCTTTAGACCTTAGTAAACATATAATTTGAGCGTACCCAAACTATTCCCCTAGAGAACAATATAAACCCCGAGTCTTACCTATACTACACTACAAAGATTAGGTACTCTGCCTAGGAGGGGTGTAAAACTTTTGTGATGCAACCCGCCACATCAAGTTTTTGGCGCCGCTGCCAGATAATAGTCTAGGTTTCGAATTATATCTAGCTTAGGTCTATCCACTAGATTCCTATCAAGTGAGATTTTTGTTTTTCTTTTTAGTATAGCTTTCTTGTAGTCTAACTTTTTCTTTGTTTATTTGTTTTGTAGTTTTCATTTAATTGTTTCATTCTTCACTATAAAGAACGTGAATCTAATTATCCGGTCCCTTTCTTGTGAAACTTCTTGCTTAAGATGAGAGCCTGAATTTGTCATGTTGTTTAAGGAGGAGGAGTTAAAAGAAGAAATTCAGGAAGAGTTTGTAGAAGAAAAAGAAGAGGATGACTTAGAATACTTTGACACCTTCCATACTAGAGAGGAGTTAGAATATCATGAATAACTTTTGAAAAATCCTTAACCTTCTTGGGTTAGAGCTAAGGTGAGAAAAGGAAATCTAAGTAACATAAAAATCCCATGTACGATAGGTTATTTCCTTAAAGATCAAACTTACATTAACCTAGAATCCCTAATAAATATAATGTCTAGGCTTTATTACTATTGGATCATGAAGGAGAGATTAAAATTAAGAGAGAAATCGTCAAATCCTAGGAAGACTTGCAATTTTATAGGAAGGGTTAGAGGCATAGAAGTCTTCGTGGGTAATTTTACATATGAATGTGATTTTATGGTTCTAGAGGATGTTAGTAGTATCATAGATCACTATCTTGGTAAGATGGTTTTTGGAAAGACTTTTGTAAAACAGTCTAAACCTACTTATGATAAAGAAGAATGAACTGTTATGTTTAAGAAGAATGATGAAAAGGTAACCTTTAAAATGCCTAATGAGATGGAAAGATTTAAGGATATAGAAGATTGAATACCGATAACATATCACCCTTCTTTGTAGCAAGTAAAGGAGACAAGGAAAAAGGAGAAGGTTATGTTAGTAGGAAAAGAATGACTCATTACTCGGAATGTTTGAAATTAGACCTCGGTACAAGCGTGATGAAGGGATAATCAAAACAATTAAATTTCTCAATGGAAGAAGTAGTAGTATGAATGATGTAGGGTCACGTAAGGAGAGTGACTCTGAGTCTAGCTAGAAGACTCGTTAATAAAGAAAAGCGCTTATTGGGAGGTAACCCAATCTTTTATTTTATGCATTTTAAGAGTGTCGTGTGTTTTTAATTTTCATTATTTGTCTTTTATGTTTGAATTATATGTGACCATGCTTTGTTTTGTTTTTAACTTCGTCTTAGGATTCGCTAAGTGATAAGAGGCATTAGGATAACCTTTGTTTTTAGCCTTCGTTTGTTATAGTTATGATGATCTCATTTTTTATATAACTACCCTCACACCCTTACTATGCACTCATTTTTAGGGCAAGATACCCCTAGTACACCCCTCTGAGTCTATCCTTTTAGCGGTTCTCGTAATTCTCTGGTGGATTCTAGATTATTAATGAGGAGCATTATTTACACCCCACAAAAATGTTAGACCCAAATCGCCTTAGCCTTCCTTATATGTACTCATTTTTAGTACATTTTTGTTATTACAATTGTTTAACCCTAGTTAATTGTTTACTTGATTACATGGTTGCTAAGTCGAGTCTATTGTTAGTGTTTATAGTTTTGGGACGATTGAGATTCATGGTAATCTTTATTATATGGAGAAATGAGGAAGAAGGTTAAATCATTACACCCATACATGTCTAATATACTCCATGTTTATTGATCCTTCTAATTCAGGTCATTAGTTAGTTTATTTTTTAGTATTAAAAACTCAAGTGTAGGGGTATAGTTATAAACCCCGAGTCATAATATTTTATTTTCAATAGATGGCAGGGCAAAAGTGTATATATATATAAAAAATGTTAGAATGTACGGGCTGCCATATTGCTATTGTTTATGTCAATAAAGAGTCAAGAAAAGAAAAAGAAAAAGGTTGATGTAGAGTTGTGTATATTTGTCCTAGTTTTTGTCGTGTCTTAACTTAGCAACACCTTTTACATGCATTCATGTAGATAATTAGCTTGCCACCAATAAATTTCCCCCATTACCATTAATTGTGTTTCCTTTACCCTATACCTTACGTCACAACCCTTTAAAAGACCTATTTGATAGTAATTCCTAGGTGCTTACGGCAAAGTGGTAGAGGTTTTGATCTTTTATCAATCTTATGGTAATCTATATGCTATGACAGGTAGTGAGCATTTATTTTCCCGTTTCTTATATTGTTATAATTCATTATTACACCGAGTGAAAGAGATAATCCAAACACTTAGGTGAGGTGCTAATATATAATTTTTGTGCTTTCAATTACAAGGTTAAACCGATGGTGCCATAAATCCTCTTTATTTAGTAGGTTACATGCCACCGACTTTGCTATTTACTAGGTAGAAAAACTCATTTGCTTGAGGACAAGCAAAATCCAAGTGTAGGGGTATTTGATGAGGTGTCATTTTATACACTTTTTGGGGGCCATTTAACCCCCCAAAATCATGTAAATAAGCCAAAATATTATACTTAATTGTTTATTTTTGATGTTTTAGCATTTGGGAAGCAATTGGAGGAAAAGCATGTGACTTGGACTCGATTCGGGAAGAAACTGGACAAAAACACAACACTTCAAGCTTGCGACTTGCATTCTGACGCCTTCGCTAAAAGTGCCCAGAAAGTGGAATTTTTAATCAAAGTTGTGACTTCTTAGGTCATGGGGACGGCGTCAGAATTTACTACAGACGCCGTCAGGATTGCATGGCGACGGCGTCAACCCAAAGAGTGACGGCGTCACACTAGCCGACAAAGAGAAGCCCATAGATGATTCAGCCGGCTGACGACGTCAGGAAACCCTAGTGACGCCGTCATGACCAATTTCCTAAATATACAAACATTATTTTTATATTTTGTGGTGGAAAGACGGGAGGAAACTTTATAGCTAATATATTGGTCAATTTTTAAGATTTTTAAACCCTTTTGTACTCATTGATGATACTCTACGTTTAATTGAAATAAAGTTCCTTTACCCCTTTTAATCATCTAATATGTCTATGTGTTGTTTGATTAATCGTTCTTCACTTTCAATTAACATGCTTGGCTAAATTTATATGTGTTTGCTTATGATTGCATAAAACTTAGTTGTTAGATCTCTTTTATTATTGCTTCTTGTTAGTGGTGTGCGCGTTAGGCTTTAGAAAATTAGTTATTTGATCTTCATATCATAGTATAAACGTCTAGGAAAACGTGATTAGGTTAGAGGATACCCGTGATTAGATCTTCGTATTTAGATCACCTTAGGGTGGATTCCAAATTAGGTATTTATTGCGTGTGAATTTACTATTAGACGTGAGCGGTGTATGCTGGTAACCACCATCTAGGTTGTCACGTAGATAGCAGACTTGACCAACCCGCTGCTAAATTAGGGAATACTTACACATTACACTAACAAGGGTGACAGGCAATAAAATCAGAGAAAACAACGAGGGAGTAGTGCATGATTAGGTAAACACGTTTGTTTAACCAAACAAGTTTTTCCATCAATTTACTTTTTTGCATAATTATGAGTAGTTTAATATAGTAGGTTAATCAACCCCCTCTTTAAAACCTAAGATTTTACTTGCTTTCTAAAAAATTATATAAACTATAAAAATAATATTCCCTTAACCTTTAGACCTTAGTAAACATATAATTTGAGCCTACCCAAACTATTCCCCTAGAGAACATTAATAACCCTCCGAGTCTTACCTATACTAGACTACAACGATTAGGTACTCTGCCTAGGAGGGTTGTAAAACTTTTGTGGTGCAACTCGCCGCACAATAAATGAATCTCCTTAACATGATTTCCAGCTGAAAGTATGGTTTATCTAAAGCTGATAAGTCAAGAGACACTAACAAAGCTTTTTAATATTCCATAACTATTCCTATATTCGGATTCCTTTGCAAGTTAGGATAAGAATGAAAATATGTGAATCATTGATGTCCACTTGTAAAGTAAACAACAATAATTTTAGGTTTTTCTCGTCAAATCCCAATACCTAGATCACACTGGATTTCCAATTAGCACAAGTTTGATTCTTATATAATCTCGCAAGTCACCTACCGTAGTGCTATTTGATGTTGATACTGGAAGGGTTTCCATTCGTCATTGTGAAATGCTAAAGAGCATCACTTTGAATGTTCTTAGCAAGATCACAAGGATAATACGTAGGATTCATGTTACCACTTGTAAACTTATTTGTATTCAACAAGTGTTTTATCATTCGTGTGTCTTAATGAGATTTATATTGGATCTCTTTAGCTCTAGACTCGATTAGTACGTTTCGGTTTTAGTGATCAAAGGCTGGAGCAGATTGCCACATTTTCAATATCAACATTCTCGGAGTTAGAAGTCAATAGAAGTCATGTAAATCTCCATGACAAATGAGACAAGTATCTTTTTAGAGAAACTTGAATGGTTGGGACGGGTTATGCAGTGCATCAGTAGGTCTATGATATCTTTCTTCAATACGATAATTCATCTTTGTGAAGACTGATAGCATATGTATTGACCCGGTTTCTACCTAATGTTGTATGGAGGGCTTCTTTCTTTTCACCCTATATCATACTTTTCGTTTTCATTCTTCAACCCCTTCAATGTTTACCATGACGTCCTTACTAACACCTTGTTTTGATAGTTCTATTGTTAGTTCATGCCTTAGTCAACATTATTCCCATTTCTCATTCTCCTCCTCATCATATCTAAGGACTGTTATTTCTAACTATGGAGTGTCCTTGGGTAAACCCTCTGGTTCTGGTTGGATCATAAGACAATACCTAACCTTAACCACCTTATGACTTTAGAATCATCATGAATCAGTTAGCTTGTTGGGTATTTGATCGTTACCATAAAACCATTGAAATCAATCAAAGTGTTTGATAATAATCAAACCGCTTGACACTTTAAGAGTTTCATCATTTAAACAACCCCCCTACACACGTGCATTGATAATCAGAAGTGTTTCGCACATGTAGGTAAGAGTTAAAAGCATTTAGAGTGTTTTAGATCACTTATTATTTTTTTTAGATCACATTTTAAGCACATTTTCTCCCCCTATTGATAATAATAACATTTTACTATTCTCAATATCGATTGATTAAAATCTGTCATGAAAAATTCAATGAGAGAAAAATGATACCAAAAATTTACATGAATTATTGGAACATTTTTCTAAAGCCCCCCCCCCCCCCCCCCTTTTAATTTTACATATGTATGACACTACTTAAAAAATGATACCAATATGTAAAAGAGATATAAAATCAAGGTTGAGACAGTGTTGAGCACATAATGTTGAAAGATTATGAATTATCATTGAAGAATTATTGAAAAATTATGCTCAGACACTAGATGATCTTATAACAAAATATGAGAAAGCAAGTTATGTCATAATATGTTTCTATCTAGAACGGATGGTCACTAAGTTGCTAACGACGGTTTTTTATTTCTCTAGACCGGATGCAACCTAGATTGCTGACGCGCTTGTCGATATATCAACACTCATCAACAACTATTATGTCATTGAGTTACCACTTTTGTTTTTAAGAAAATTTTGTGAATGTCTAGCACACTATTTTGAAAGATACCACAATTGAAATTTGTCTTTATGAAAATCGTGTTGCAAAAATTATGCTAAGACACCACTTGAAAAAACATACCACTGTTAAATGTTTTGAATACATAAAAGTTGTCATGAGATGATGTATTCAAAAGCATTAAAACTTTGGTTTTTGAAAAACTCCCCCCTCAAAACTTGATCCACTTATAAAATGATCGTCTTTTGAAAGTTCCGTGAGGAAGGGAGTGTTAAACACACAGTTTTGAAAGATACCACTTAACACTCTGCAAAAAGATTGTCATGAAAATCAATCTTAAAAAAATGTGTTCAACTTTTTGAAATTCCAAGACTTCTCTTCTAATGATAAGGATAATCGCACTTATGCGTACACTCTGTTTGTCATTGTAGTCCGAGTTGTAATCTTAAAGTACAATTCATTGTCTTGAGCTTCAAAACTTTAAATGTCTTATATGAATAGCTCAAGTCTGAGAAAATTGCTTTTCTGTTTGTTAGGATAAGTTATCTTTAAAGATAGATTTTCCTTTCTTTGAAGTTTGGGTTATGTACTGAATTGTACACAAGCCATTGAAGAAAATTAGAAATGATATGTTTTGAAACGTTTGAACTCTTGCTCGAACTTCATTTACATACCCGTGTCAATGTTAATCAACATTTGTAGGTACGTAAATGTTATCGATTCCAAGAGACATGTCGAGAAGATTCTTTTTGGTATTTTTTGATTTTTCTGATTTCGTATTTTCTTTTTGAAATTTTCTATTTTTGTATTTGATTTTATAGGTTTTATATATTTGTATTTTGTTTTTACAAACATATTTACAAGTCGATGTTTGATATATATCAAGCAGATTCATTTGCCAGATGCTCTAGTTCTGATGGAGTCAAACATCTCATACCAAGTCGTCCAACAAGGTACTCAAACCTTTATTTTAAAAGAGCTTTCTTAAACATGGCGGCTAACTCGTATTTAATTTTGACAAAGTACAATTCTACAATACCATTTTCTACTTGTTCCTTAATGAAATGGTAACAGACAACAATGTGTTTGGTGCGGGAATGCTGCACTGGGTTGCACGAGACAGTGATGGCTGACTTCGAGTTGCAATACATTGGTATTTTGTTGAAGTGAAAGCCATAATCTATAAGTTGAGTTCTCATCCAAAGGACTTGAGCACAACTCACAGACAAGGTAGTATGTGTTTAAATACACACACCTTTGACCACTAAAACCGGACTTAAATGACTAAAAACGTACCAAATTGTATTTGTATGTTTTGCATTTGTATTGTGCAGGAAACGTATATCCAAGAAAAGGACAAAAATCGAAGCCAGAACGACAAAACCGAGCACAAGAACGGAAAGACCGTGAGAAGTCAAAAAGAAAAAGTCAAAATCAACAAAAAGTCAAAAAGTCAAAGTCAACCCCAGGATGAGGCATTGGAAAGAGCATCGAAAACCGAACCCGAAAGCCTAAATTGCCAAAAGTGGGCCCACTCGTACCCACCTAGTAGGCCCGGGTCAACCCACTTATATCTTTATAAGCCTTAAACCTTAATAAACGCCCAACACCCTTATTTTTATAACTGGCCCAAACACCAAGCCCAACATCACCCCTTATAACTCCCGTCAACACCCATTCCTTTTATAACACCCCCGTTAGTTCTTTAAGGACCAATGGTGCAAACCCATTTACTACTCCAAGGACCAAAGTTTCACACATTAAGGACTATGATTACAATACACTTATAAACTTTCAGGGACTATTCTTGACATTCCCTAAACTTTAAAATAGGGGCGGGAACACTGTACATCTCTTTCAGTGTCTTGTCTCCACTACCCGCCAAATTAACAACCCAACACTGTTCCCCTTTCTTCTCCCCTATGCCGACCAACCTTATCCCTCCCCAATTGCCACCTTGGCAATCTCTAATCACCCCATTCATCAAGGAATAAAGACAAGGATTTAAGGGCTATGATCATTTGGCTTAGAGGACACTCAAATTGGATGGCTAGGATTGCTTTATGACCTCTTTCACACAAGAAACACGCCTGCAAAAGCTCTCACAAAGAAAACACACCTCCTAGAATCTTCCTTCGATTAATATAAATACGCTAATTTGTAAGCCTTTGGGCATCTAGTAGTTTTTAGCTTATAATTTAAGTTTTTAAGCTTATTGTAATGTTTTCTTAAAAGCCTTGTAATGATTTTCAGTTTAATGAAAGATTGAAGTTTTTATGTTTTACCCCATTTTTAAGTTAAAGTGTTTGATTGTTTAAAACTGTTTTATAAGCTCTCAAAAGCTCTTTTTATAACCTTCTTAAGCTGTTACTTAAGTCTTACAAAACTTTTTCATAGTTTGTAAGGTTTAAGTTTATTTTATCAAAAATCACTCAAAAAAAGCTTTTTGGATGATAAGCCGGATTTAGATGGGCTTATGGACACTACTAGCTTATCTTTGATAAGCCAGAGCTAGTAGATAAGCTCTTTTGAGCCTATTTGCCCTGTTTTGAGCAAGGGTATTTGTAAGTTTTCATTTTAAGTTTTTAGCTTATTTACTATTCAACTACTTATTGTCTGTTTTTATTTGCTTATTTATGCTTGCCTATGTTAGTTTTATGCTTATTGTCTTTGTTCAATGCTTATATGTCTTTTATTTAAGTTTTTATGCAAAACTGTCTTTATTGTCTTAAAACTGCTTATTGGTTATTTGCTTATTGTAGTTCTTATTTTTGATTGGATTATGCTTATTTATGTTCAATATTGCTAGTTTGTTATCTGTTTTATAATAACTTTGCTTATATCTTTGAAAACCAGCTTTTAAAAGGACTTAGAAAACTTAAAAAGGTGTTTGGCTTAAGGGTGAAAATAGGTCAAAAAGGGTTTAAAAAACCACTTGGGTCACTAAGTCATATTTAACTAGCTTAATTTAGTAGTCTTAATCTATTTTTAAGGTTTTCAAGGTTTAAAAACTCATTTAAGGTTTTATGCAAAGTGTTGTTTGAATCTATGAGCTTATAGCTTATTTTATCTGCTTATTTGATCATGCTTTTGAATCTCATGAAAAGTTTGATGTTTATGTGTTTATGCAAGTGTTAAATCAATTATGGAATCAAGGTTATAGGCCTGCAAGTTTGGTTTGAGTTTTCACCAAGTTCTGTCAATTATTAACTAAGTGTTGAAAAAAAAAAATGCTTTTTCACTTGCTTATTCTGTATTTCAAAATACTTTTTGGCTGTTGATATAAGTTCTTTGAGGTTTAAATTTTATCTGTTTGTTGGTCTCAGATCCTGAGATCCATAAGGATCTGTCTACTCACTTATTTTTAAGCCCAAAAGTTGTTATTTTCAAAAATAAAAAGTTAAGTCTTGAGTGAAATTTTGAAGAACATCACTTTTTATAAGCAAAATTAATGGCTTATTTGAGTTTCAAAATGTTTTCTCTTTATTGATTATTAAAGCTTATTGTTCAAGTTCTTAAGTGGTATAAGGCACTTTGCCATAAGGATCTGTTTAAGAGCTAATTTTTAAGCTCTAAAGTGCCCCATTTGCTGTTTTGTTAATTGCTTTTAGCCATTTTGCTTATTTGCCTTATCTGAGCTTATTTGCTTATTTCTTTTGCTTAAGTTAGGCTTAATATTGCTCATTAGGTTAGTTTAAGTTCAATTTAGCTTTTCCTTTAGGGTTAAGCTTATTTAGGCTTATTTGCACTTTTAGTTAAAA